>JAGVVM010004641.1:0-13419 GCA_019149425.1 Psidium friedrichsthalianum | reverse complement strand
TGTTTTCAAGCTTATTTCTCCAACATGTATTCTGACGTCTCAATCAATGTAGTCCACAAATGCCTATCATCTCATTTTATATCGTTTCCCTAGATGAGTCTATCGACAGGCTCTCTTCCAACACAAGTGCCAATGCGGCCTACATCAAAGTCGTCTAGAGGCTGTGATTCACCAGCCAACCATTCAGCACTTGGCCCTCTTTCTTCAACCGACTATAACCATTAACGAGATCGAAATACTTATCGCAGGGATTACCCATCCTTCAACCACATATAAATCCCAAGAACTAGTTCCTGCAATTATTTTCCTTGTTCGGCCGATGTCTATCTTGTTATCCACCTGTATGAACAACCTTACATCTTAAGTGCCTTACTGGCCATCCTTAAGCACATTCTCGTCTCATTTCAATAAGGTCTCTTTATTTTCCTTGGCACACCCTTTGAAAATCCTCGCATTTCACTTCCATACTTGTCCACAAACGTTTAGAATTGTTATGATCTTTAAGTTCAGGAAATTTTCCCATCTTTTCCCTCTTGAGCCCCCTTTTAATCTTAGCATCTTAGTAAAGCAAGCACCTTTTTATCGCTTTTCTATCCAGAGGGTAACTACTCCCATCGAGCTCAGATAACTTCACCTTCAAAAATTGTTCCATTCACTAATGCATTTAACGAACTCCATTTCACATTTCTGTTGATTCTATCATTCTCATTGGCCCTGTTCACGGCGGCCGCTGCAGCTTTGGCAGCTTGGGCAACAGACAGCAGCTCTTTCTTTAGTCTGCCTGCCCATTGATTCCCCATTTCTTTCAATATTTCAAGACCTCATCCATCCTTGGTCTTCAACTGCAGAAACTTACTTCCAGTCCTTTCCACCCCGATTGCTCATACTTCTAAATCCTATTCACTTAAACCTATGTAGTTCCATCAAGGAATAAAAACCTAATCAATCCACTCAAGCTTTTGCCTGCCATCGTGTGTCTACTGACATGAATAAGCATGTAAGTTTGCTGTAGCTTTTTAATGCAATTGGACTAGGCAGACGCCTAGACTCAACCCTGTCAATGTATTACTTAAGTCACTCTGTCCGCCTCACTCTCCTAGAAGCCTACCAGGAGCCGCTCTTTGATCAGGTCTTTGCCCCGACGACTACTCCCCGCCCTCCTCGATCTCGGAGAGGACAGCTGTCCAAAGCTATTCACCTCCAAAGAGAGCCCCATTCCACACGTCCCATACCGTGCTTCATTACGGTTTGTAGGCATCCTGCCAGACCCGTACCATACTAGGCTGACGGTTACTCAGTCCAATAAAACATGGTACGTTCATGCATGCACTTTCACAAATTTTATTTTAAATCAATTTTATTTTTAATGTAATAATCCGTGCAATGCATGATGGTCTAGCAGCGCGCGACAGCCGACTAAGCGCACAATCACAAGTAGCAATCAACAATCTACCATCAACATTCAGCAAATCAGCAATCAGCATTCAGGAAGACACCTATTCTAAAGCTAAGCTCAAGAACATTACCTCAAGTCCTGACGCACCTGCAGCTTAGTCAATAGATAATAAAGCCTAAAGCCACTCTAGACAAATGACCCAACTCAGCAAACACATGCACCAATCATTCACGTGATTTAAATGATGATCCATGAGATGATTATAGAGAATATTTGGGGGCCCAAGTGTGGTTAGTGGACCTAGGCTAGAATTGGGCTGAATCGGTTTAAAATAGGAATTGGGCTTGGGAAGCCCGAACGACCACGAACAATGCTTCAATAGTAAGTAGTTGAGCTTCTACCTGATGAGTGTGTTTTGCTATTAATCCGTGACATACCATATTTTGCATACACATCGATCATTGTTTGGAAATTGTGTCCTCTGTATGGATTGTGGTGTTTGTGACGTGCATTGATCTGGGCATGAGCATAGCATGCACTCTCATGTGGAGCGATAAGGGGAGAACGGCCCTGAGGCGTTCACGCATGGGAAGTGGAGAGATAAGCGTGCGTCCTAATGTATCTGGTGGAGGCACGGTGCGCTCGGATGTGCGCGGCACAGGGTAGCTGGAGTGATAAGCGTGTCAACCTGGAGCGCACCACACGCAGTTTGGGACACGAGCCTGTAACGTATGAGACGCAGACCGAACCTAACATAGATCGTATAGTATTATGATATCCGACATTATGCATTGTGCATTGAGCATTAAGCCTGAAATAGTGGCACGTTACACTGATATCTGTCCTTGCATGTGAATTTATTCTCTGACTACACATGATCACTAGTAGATTGGGCCACATGTATTGTACCCTATTTACATCGCTGTCGAGAGAGCTAAGTTAAGAAGTGCCGACGAGCCCTAGAGTTATAGGTTGGGACCGAACCGACGCGCATACCTTATCCTACGTAAGGATTAGTAGTGAGCTTATTGAGTCTTTGACTCACTGGCATTGGTTGCCAATCTTTTTAGACCCCCGACCGTAGAGATGAGCATCCCACCGATACTTTTTGGACTCCCTATGGAGGTGGAGACTGATGTGAGACATTTTGCAGAGATCGATGGTATATTGGGCCAAACACTTGACCACCGTTTGGGTAGACTATGGCAGTCCGCTCTTGATACCTCATAGATACGAAGCCTGGATGGTTAGGAGAGATCAGGTATTCATGGGACCCGTGCGAGCCTTTGATATCCCGATCGAGGAGATGGGCAACCCCTTCCTCCTTCGTCCCATCACTTTTGAAGGAGAGGTCATTGATCCCCAGCCAAGCGTGTAGCTACCATCACCAGGGCGCATGGAGATTGATGGCCATGATAAGGGCGACCCCATGGACACCGAGCCTTCTTCTCTTGAGTACGAGGAGGAGACTGACCCTGAGGAGTTGCCTTGGCCGTCCGACTGGAGCGACACCAACCAGGAGTAGACCCTATTTTGTGATGCCCAGCCGAGCATCGGATTTTTGGATAGCATACTGTATTTTTCCCTTTTGATGATCGGTACCCTAACACTTGATAACATTTATGTATGTACTGGTTGTATTTATTGACTGTGTGTCATGCCTCGAACCCTACGGGCTCGCGACATCCCGTCGATACTCGCATCCGCCTGGCCCATGATTTGTGACAGCCTAGGAAATCTATCGCGGCCAGACGACACTTCGGAAATCGAAACTCACCACCTGTGGAAGCTAAACTCCTACCTAGACATGTACACACGATAATGGGTAGAATACGAAAAACACACAGGCAACAATAATCACCAATACATACATATGGTCAATAAGTGTTAAGGTACAAAATCCTCAAAAGGAAATACAACATTAGTCCAAAATCCCACGCTCTACTAGACATCTCAACCTGGGGGTCTACTCTTGATCAGTGTTGCTCTAGCCGACTGCCAAGGTAGCTCTCGGATCCTCCTTGTACTCAGGAGAGGAAGGCTCGGTATCCATCGGTCTCGACAAAATGCCTCATGTCAGTCTTTACCTCCACGGAGAGTCCAAATGTATCGTTGGGAAGTCCATTACTACGGTTAGGGGTCTGAAAAGATTGGCAACCAATGCCAGTGAGTCAAAGACTCAATAAGCTCACCACTAATCCTATCGTAGGATAAGGTATGTTCATCGGTTCGGCTCTAACTTGTAACTCTATGGCTAGTCGGCACTCTCTAAATCAGCTCTCTCCTGACAGCAACGTAACGAGGTACAATATACGTGGCCCAATCTTCTAGCGATTATGTATAGTTGAAAAATTATAAATTCACATGCGAGAATGTATGGTCGTAGCATGCCACTACTTCAGGTTCAGTGTTCAATGCTCGATGCTAATGCACAATGCTCATTGTCGAGAATTAGAATACCATATGAGCTACGTTAGGTCCGGCCCGCGTCTCATACGCTTCAGGCTCATGCCCCAACCACATGTGGTACGCTCCAGGTTGGCACGCATATCACTCAAACTACCCGTGCCGCGCACGTCCGAGCGCACCGTGCCTCCACCAAGTACCTTAGGTCCGTACGCTTATCTCTCCACTTCTCATGCGCGACCGCCTCAGGGCCGTTCTCCCCTTATCTCTCCACATGAGAGTGCATGCCATGCTCACGCCCAAATTAATGCACGCACAAATACCACAATCCATGCAAAGGACACAAATTCCAGACGACCATTCGATGTACGTGCAGAATATGGCATGTCACAAGTTAATAGCAAAATACATTCATCAAGGTACAAACTCAATTAGTTACTATCGGAGCATGTACGTAGTCGTTCTTGCCTCATAGGCCCACTTTCCTTTTTAGCCCAATTCAGTCCAATCTTCACTTAGGTCCGCTAACCATACTCAGACTCCCAATTTTTCTTTATAATCATCTCATGGGCCACCATCTACATCCTCTAAATCAAGATTAATTCGCCTCATACAAATCCACACGTTGAGCTCTTCGGGCCCATTTGCCCAACTCGGCCCATATTACCAATTCTTTCACTCGCAACCCACGGGCCCTACTTTGGACTCTCAAATTCCACTCAATCATCCTTTGGATGAGTCTCTAAGCCCATTAAATCAAGCCCAATCCATTACACATGAAAATCGTACCTTAAGTCCATTGGATCACACTAGCCCACTTAAGCCCAAATTGACTCACGGTCCACAACCATACTTGGGCTCGCAAGATTTTCACTCAAATCATTCTTAGGATGGTCCACTAAGCCCAATAAACCAAGCACAATTTACTTTTTACCTAGAAATTACACATTGGGCCCATTAGACCAAACTAGTCCATTTCAAGCCCAAATTGATTTGCGGCCCACGACCACGCTTGGGCCCTCTAAATTTTCACTTGAATCACTTCCTTGGACAGCCCACTAAGCCCTATAATGCGAGCCTAAGCCCTCACTCATGATAACACAACCTAGGCCTATTAAACCCAACTAGCCCAACTAGGCCCAATTTGATTATTTAGCCCATTAGCCTACCTTGCCTCCCACTCACATGACGCCATCTGATATTTACAGCCAAAATACACCCTCTCCATGCCTATTACCGCATCCTATAGCCAAGAATCAGCCCGCTCTCTCTCGGACCAAAGTCGGCCTAAAACCGTTCTAAGCAATTCGAACACCCTTTTAGCCATTTCGCATATCCTAAGCAATCTATCAACCAAACCAGCACCACATACAATATTCCTAGGCTAGGATTAGTAGATTATTACCGGAATGAGGCTTGAATGACGACGACGGCGGCGAAGACCCGCGGTGGCCGAAGAAGAGCTCACGGCCAAGAGAGAGTGAACGCGACTGTGGGGGCTGGTTAAGGGCTAAACCGAGGCCAAATCAAGCTAGAAAACAAGAACATGACATAAATGTAGGTTCCCTAGGTCCCCAAGGTCAGATTATGTCCACGGAATACAAAACGTGAAACAGACCATGAAAAATAGTTTCAATGACCGTGACGGAAACGCTCGAACGGAGGCCCAAATGATGTCGGATCAAAGTGAAACAAAGTTCTATAACTCACCTTGGATATATCTATGACATATCCAAAAATTACGAAAATCCAAATCCATTTGGCGTGGATTTTCTTTGCGGAAATCATGGCACAGGGTCATGGTGTTTTGCTTGATTTCGAGGGGTTTCGGGCAAAATCTTGGGAAAAGTCTTATAGATCTTCAAATCTCTTTCGTCTTATGGTCATGTCGAAGAAAACGGGGAGTCATTTGGACTCCGGACGAGCTCGAACGAACCATTTTCGTCCGGTGCGCGTTGGAATGCGCGAATATGCGAGAGGGAGAGAGAGCTTCGGGAGAGGAGAGGAGGAGGAGGGTTTGGCCAAAAATTTGAGAGGGAAAATGAGGAAAAGAGAGAGTGTGGCTGCAAATGAAGAGAGGAGAGAGAGGGATGAGAGTTTATAATGGGATGAAGACAAAAAATTCAAATGAGATAAGTGGGGTTAGGTAGAGTGGTTCATGGGGTTTTTATTATTTGATGGACACTTCATGGGTTTGACTTGATTGACATAAAGTTGACTTGATTTGACATTGATTGATTGATGTAACGACTGATGGGACATTTCCTCGAGATGCGTACCAAATGCACCGATCGGGTCCCGAGCGCGAATGAGCCTCGGACTAAAAATTATACTACGCTGACGCTCTCATTCTATAAAAATTCTAATCATTCAAATTCTAAGGATTGAGTATAGACCGAGGGCAATTCGGCAAAATTCTATCTCACGTCTTGCTTCGCGACGTTCTCTGACTGTCTGCCCAATTGGCGGCGCTTCTGCAATTGAATTCAATTCTCCATTGTGACATTCATAAAAATTCAATTGTCCAGATCGGAATTCATTTTGTGGCCAAATCCACTAAATAACGACTCTATCGAATTCTCGGACCAATGGGCAGCTGTTTAGGAATTACGCGTATCGACTGATTAGGTCCGCGTATTTTAGTATTCTAGATAGCCATTTCCCTTCGGTTAGTCATCTTAGAGTAGCTAATTCTGAGTGAGAATCGATTAGAGCACATTAATGAAATATTTCCATTCTATTTATAAATTTCGAAAATGGATCGAAAATCCGAAATGTCATAATTCTTCCCCCCTTAAAAACTTTCGTCCTCGAAACTTGCCCTTTCACTTCTTTTCCCATCAATGTAACCATCTCACGTTCGCCACCTCCTTCGGCTATGTGGCCTAATTAAGCTTTTGCTATGTACTTGATCGATCGTCTTCCTTTCTTACTACATTCCGCAATCTTAACTCTTCAAATGAACTCCCATCAGCTCGAATACTTATAGGTCTATTTATCAATGTCAACCTATAGTTTTTTAACATTTTCTTATGGACAAGTCTAGTCCATTCTCACTCTTGCCCATCCACACGGCCCACTTCAGAACCATTGAGTCCGTCTCATTTCTTTAAGCAGAGCGTCCCTTATATCTTATGATGTGATACATCTCAGCCCCTTTTTCACGATGCTACTTCCAGATGCCATGCCTGGGACTTTGTTGGTTACGGTCTTAAATCACTCACTTTTACCAACTTCTCCAAGGCACTCTAGTACTTCTCGATAGGACATCTTACTCAACGACTCAAAAAGGACACTTGGGGTTTATCTTCTCTCAGCTTTTTCTCAAATGATTATTTTCATTTCATAACACTACCCAAACAGCTTTGGCTAAAAGTATTTTCTTGTCTCCCTAGACTTATTACTTTCCACGCTACAGGTGTACCAATTCTCCAACATACGAGACTTCACCATCAATTTTCACGACTTTATGGTTGGGTATATACAAAGGTTCATACTTCCTTAACCAAGAGCACCAGAGCAGTGTTGGAAATCTTGGGCTTAACCTCCACTTCATTCCAAGCTATGACAAGCTTCGCACTGATGTCACCTTATGAAAATATCACCTCATATTTAAGATTCCGAGGGTTTGCGCCACCTATCCATTTAACATCCTTGGCGACTTCAAACAGTCCTTAATCTTTCTCCACTCACTTGATTGTACAAAATAGCTGTTAGTCTAACCTCGAGTCCACTATACCTCTTTTATTACTCTCATCGTAGCACAAGAGAATTTCCTTTTCTCGCTCTGCCATCGAGTGATTCCATTACTGACATCCTGATTCTTTGCTAGTACTTACCATCACGAGCACTCCACTGGGTGAAACTGCTCTTCCTGTCCTCCTTTAAGGTTTATCGAACCAGCTTCCATATATCTTCCTTCGATTCCTTCCACATCCCTTCTCACTTTCCACTGTGTTACTCGGGTATCTACTCCTTAGGAGTCTTCACATCCTGCAAACGTAACCTTTAACACAGGTCATCGACATTCTAAAAGCTCATGGATTCATTTGGTCACAAGTCAGTTTACACCCTCTTACAACACCAAGGAGGCTCCTAACTCAATCTCCATGATCGTCAATCTATATGGCGTCACTCAGGCACGGAACATCCATCTCATTCCTTAGATAGTTCACCTCTTATCACCAAGCACTTACCTAGTTCATCTTGTCAACTTGTGACATCAATTTTACATGTCAAGGCTTTCAGTCCTTGGTATCACTCCTTAAATTACCTCTCGTCAAGTTCATATCGCAACCTAACTGCTAAAACTAAAAACGCACTCATGCATGAACATTTCTCCTACTTCACCTCGATGCCATAGACTGTCGCAATGCATGAATATCCTTAATTTTCCCCACTTGCCCCTTATACCACTTTATTTTCTAAAACCTTACTCTGTGTCCTCACTTAAATATCCAAGCACTGTAAACGACCAGTTTATAAAAATCAATTACTTAGAACCAAGTAGAGTACTCTTTTGGTCGTTTTTCGCATCAAGATCTCAATCATTTCACCCGATCGGGTCTACATTTAGAGTTAGTACCTATATCTCCAAACTCAAGTTTAATCCACACTTAGCATTCTACCATCATTGTTTGCCTACTCGCCAGCCATGCACTTCATGGGCTCTCTTAATCTCTAGGATCGATTACTTAAACCTCAACTAACACAATGCTTTTCCTGACCGCCACTTATAACGAACCAAGCTCATGTAATCCAATTGGCCCATGGTCCAGGGTTACTATTTGCCTCATTGTGAGTTTCACTCAATCATCTAGAACTCCTAGTAAAGATTCCGTCTACGCCATCAAAGTTTGACACAATTCAAGCCTATAGTCTTCCGACATCGAGCCTTCGCAATTCAATATCTCCAATCTGTGTGTCAGGCTAACCATCATTGTGACATTCTGGATTTTCAAACTATTTTCTGAATTTATAAATTGAATTGATATATTTCATTAATACGCTCCAGTTAAGCCTCACTCAAGCCTGATCAACTCGAGATGACTAACCGAAGGGAATGGCTACCTAAGAAATTTTCCTAAACAGCCGCCCGTTGGTCTGAGATTTCGACAGAGTTGTAATTTAATGAATTTGGCCACGAATGAATTCCGATCTTGGACAATCGAATTTTTATGATGATTACAATGGAGAATTGGATTTGGTTATAGAAGCGTCGCCAGTTGGGCAGACAGCCGGAGAACGTCGCCAAGCAAGACGTGAGGTGGAAATTTACCGAAATGCCTCCGGTCAATGCTCAGTCCTTAGAATTAGAATAATTAAATTATTTTAGAAAGAGCACGTTAATGCAGTGTCAATTTCAGTCCGAGGTTCGTTCGCGCTCGGGACCCGATCGATGCATTTGGAACACATTTCGAGGAAATGTCCCATCAGTCGTCCCATCACTCAAGTCTTGTCAATCAATCAATCAAGTCAAGTCAAGTCAAGTCATGTCATTTCAAAGTCAATCAAGTCAATCCATCAAGATACAAGTCAATTCATGAACCCTTCCACCAACTCTACCTAACCCCACTCACTCATTTGAATTTTTGTCTTCATATCCGCTATAAACTCTCACCTCTCTCTCTCTCCCTCACTTTCTCCTCATATTTTCGCAGCCACTTCTCCCCCTCTTCCTCTCACTCAAATTTGAATTTGTATTCATATCCACTATAAACTCTCACCTCTCTCTCTCTCCTCACTTTCCCCTCATATTTTCGGCAGCCACCTCTCCCCCTCTGGCCATCCATGAGGTTCGACAACTAAAACCATCAAAGTGTCACACTCCACATTCAGAAGTGTCCCAAATAACTATCCATCAAGCTCTCATGATTCAAGCCTAAACCTCTATTTTTTCAAGCTTATTCTCCAACATGTATCTGAGCCTCAATCAATGTAGTCCACAAATGCCTATCATCTCATTATTATATCGTTTCCACTAGATGAGTCTATCGACAGGCTCTCTTCCAACACAAGTGCCAATGCGGCCTACATCAAAGTCGTCTAGAGGCTGTGATTCACCAGCCAACCATTCAGCACTTGGCCCTCTTTCTTCAACCGACTATAACCATTAACGAGATCGAAATACTTTATCGCAGGGATTACACCATCCTTCAACCACATATAAATCCAAGAACTAGTTCCTGCAATTATTTTCCTTGTTACGGCGATGTCTATCTGTTATCCACCTCTATGAACAACCTTACATCTTAAGGGCCTTACTGGCCATACTTAAGCACATTCTCGTCTCATTTCAATAAGGGTCTCTTTATTTTCCTTGGCACACCCTTTGAAAATCCTCGCATTTCACTTCCATACTTGTCCACAAACGTTTACTCTTGATGAAGTTTCAGGAAATTTTCCCATCTTTTCCCTCTTGAGCCCCCTTTTAATCTTAGCATCTTAGTAAAGCAAGCACCTTTTTATCGCTTTTCTATCCAGAGGGTAACTACTCCCATCGAGCTCAGATAACTTCACCTTCAAAATTGTTCCATTCACTAATGCATTTAACGAACTCCATTTCACATTTCTGTTGATTCTATCATTCTCATTGGCCCTGTTCACGGCGGCCGCTGCAGCTTTGGCAGCTTGGGCAACAACAGCAGCTCTTTCTTTAGTCTGCCTGCCCATTGGATTCCCCATTTCTTTCAATATTTCAAGACCTCATCCATCCTTGGTTCTTCAACTGCAGAAACTTACTTCCAGTCCTTCCACCCCGATTGCTCATACTTCTAAATCCTATTCACTTAAACCTATGTAGTTCCATCAAGGAATTAAAAACCTAATCAATCCACTCAAGCTTTTGCCTGCCATCGTGTCTACTGACATGAATAAGCATGTAAAGTTTGCTGTAGCTTTTTAATGCAATTGGACAGGCAGACGCCTAGACTCAACCCTGTCAATGTATTACTTAAGTCACTCTGTCCGCCTCACTCTCCTAGAAGCCTACCAGGAGCCGCTCTTTGATCAGGTCTTTGCCCCGACGACTACTCCCCGCCCTCCTCGATCTCGGAGAGGACAGCTGTCCAAAGCTATTCACCTCCAAAGAGAGCCCCATTCCACACGTCCCATACCGTGCTTCATTACGGTTTGTAGGCATCCTGCCAGACCCGTACCATACTAGGCTGACGGTTACTCAGTCCAATAAACATGTACGTTCATGCATGCACTTTCACAAATTTTATTTTTAAATCAATTTTATTTTAATGTAATAATCCGTGCAATGCATGATGGTCTAGCAGCGCGCGACAGCCGACTAAGCGCACAATCACAAGTAGCAATCAACAATCTACCATCAACATTCAGCAAATCAGCAATCAGCATTCAGGAAGACACCTATTCTAAAGCTAAGCTCAAGAACATTACCTCAAGTCCTGACGCACCTGCAGCTTAGTCAATAGATAATAAAGCCTAAAGCCACTCTAGACAAATGACCCAACTCAGCAAACACATGCACCAATCAATTCACGTGATTTAAATGATGATCCATGAGATGATTATAGAGAATATTTGGGGGCCCAAGTGTGGTTAGTGGACCTAAGCTAGAATTGGGCTGAATCGGGTTAAAATAGGAATTGGGCTTAGGAAGCCCGGACGACCACGAACAATGCTTCGATAGTAAGTAGTTGAGCTTATACCTCGATAAGTATGTTTTGCTATTAATCTGTGACATGCCATATTTTGCATACACATCGATCATTGTTTGGAAATTGTGTCCTCTGTATGGATTATGGTGTTTGTGACGTGCATTGATCTGGGCATGAGCATAGCATGCACTCTCATGTGGAGCGATAAGGGGAGAATGGCCCTAAGGCGTTCATGCATGCGAAGTAGAGAGATAAGCGTGCAGTCCTAATGTACCTGGTGGAGGCACGGTGCACCCGGACGTTCGCGGCACAGGGTAGCTGAAGTGATAAGCGTGCCAACTTGGAGCGTACCACACGCGATTTGGGGCACGAGCCTGTAGCGTATGAGACGCGGACCGAACCTAACATAGGTCGTATGGTATTTTGATACCCGACATTGTGCATTGTGCATTGAGCATTGAGCCTGAAATAGTGGCATGTTACGTTGTACGTCCTTGCATGTGAATTTATTCTCTGACTACACATGATTTACTAGCATATTAGGCCACATGTATTGTACCCTATTTACACCGTTTCGAGAGAGCTAAGTTAGGAGTGCCGACGAGCCCTAGAGTTATAGGTTGGGACCGAACCGACGCGCATTCCTTATCCTACGTAAGGATTAGTAGTGAGCTTATTGAGTCTTTGACTCATTGGCGTTAGTTCCAATCTTTTCAGAACCCCAACCGTAGGGATGAGCATCCCACCGTACTTTTTTGGACTCCCCGTGGAGGTGGAGACTGATGTGAGACATTTGCTGAGATCGATGGTATTATAGGGCCAAACCCTTGACCACCGGTTGGGTAGACTATGGCAGTCCGCTCTTGATACCTCACAGATACGAGGCCTGATGGTTAGGAGATCAGGTACTCACGGGACCCATGTGAGCCTTTGATATCTCGATCGAGGAGATCGCGCCCCTTCCTCTTTCGTCCCATCACTTTTGAAGGAGAGGGTTATTGATCCCAGCCAAGCGTGCAGGTACCATCACCAAGGCGCATGGAGATTGATGGCCATGACGAGGGTGACCCTATGACACCGAGCCTTCTTCTCCTGAGTACGAGGAGGAGACTGACCTGAGGAGTTGCCTTGGCCGTCCGACTGGAGCGACACCCCCAAACATGATTATACCCTATTTTGTGATGGCCCGCTGAGGCGTGGGATTTTTGGATAGCATACTGTATTTTTCCCTTTTGATGATCTGTACACCAACACTTGATACATTTATGTATGTACTGGTTGTATTTATTGACTGTGTGTCATGCCTCGAACCCTACGGGCTCGCGACTTCCCGTCGAACACTCGCATCCGCCTGGCCCACGATCTTTGACAGCCTAGGAAATCCATCGCGGCAGATGACGCTTCGGAAATCGAAACTCACCAACCTATGGAGCTAAACTCCTACCTAGACCATGCACACACGATAATGGGGTAGAATTACGAAAAATACGCGGCAACAATAATCACCAATACATATATATCGTCAATAAGCGTTAAGGTACAAGATCCTCAAAAGGAATAAAATATTAGTCCAGAATCCCCACGCCTCTACTATACATCTCAACCTGGGGTCCCTACTCCTAGTCCAGTGTCGCTCCATCCCGAACTGCCAATGTATCCTCCTCGGGATCCTCCTTGTATCAGGAGAGGAAGGCTCGGTATCCTCCATCGGTCTCTGCAAAATTCCTCACGTCAGTCCTTCTACTCCTGAAGGGAGCAAAGAGAAGCAGAGGGAAGGGGGGGAGAGGGAAAGAAGAAGGGAAAGGAAGGGGAGAGGAAAGAGAGGAGGGAAGGAGATAAGAGGAGGGGAGAAGGAGAAAAAAAAAAGAAAGGGAGGGGGAGGAAGGGAGGAGAGGGGAAGAGAGAGAAGGAGGGGGGGAAGGAGGGGAAGGAGGAAGAAGGAGAGGGGAGAAGAGGAGAAGGGAAAGGAGAAAGAGGGGGGAGAGAGAA
>JAGVVM010004640.1:0-32590 GCA_019149425.1 Psidium friedrichsthalianum | reverse complement strand
CCTCCAAATTGGCTAAACTATCAGTTATAAAACTAAATAGGCAGATCCGTAAATAATTACATATTAGGACTTTTATGCATAATTTTCTCAATATTTAGGCGCCACCTAAGCGTAGGGTCTTAGAATGCCTGGGGCTGCCCAAATTGGCTAAACTAATCGTTTAAAACTAAATTGGCGTCCGTAAAATAGATTTAGGCTTTTTTGATAATTTTCTCAATATTTAGGCGTAGCGTAGATGGGGGCTGCTCCAGTGAACATCAAAGAGCTTAGGAGAACTTCAGTAAGCTGATTGATGAAGCCAAAATAAGACCAGAAATAGATTAGGAAAAGGTTGACTATAGAGCTTGGGAGAGGACATTTTTTAGCCCATAGATTGTCTTATTAGTCATAGATTGGCCGTACAGATGTTAATTTACTTTTCAATCTTTTAATTTTGCCAATTTCTTCCTAACACTTTACATGAAATTCAATTATAGTCATTTTGATCAATTTTCGCTTAAAATCGTTGAAATTGCAGTGTGCCTCATAGGATAATCGACAATGACTGGAGTGCCACGTCACGATTTTTCGAGAAAAATTGACTGGAATAACTAAATGAAAATTTTGCACAAAGGTTTAGGATAAAATTGGCAAATTGAAAGATTTAAAACTGAATTGACATCTGTACAGTAAGTCCAAGACTGATCGGACAATTTTCTCTTCAATAGCACATCCACGTGGATCATCAAAAGCTTTTCTGAGTACTTTAAGACTTTGCACTCGCGGCTATACTCGAGAACAAAATTGAACTGTGGAGTCTAGTAATTCTCCAATTGTGCGCACTGCGATTTGTAATATGTGAGAACGTACTTAAAATAGAGACGAGTACTGGAATTCATAAAGAGGTTACACAACTTCTGGGTCGAATTTAGATGTCCCGTAGACAGTTGTAAACAAATGCTCAAGCACGTACAGTGGATTACAACCTCGTTGGGCTGCTAGTGCCGGAAAACCGGACATGGTCCGAAAAGAGCGCCGTACCACTATAAATCTTCTTCGCCAGCCACACATATCTCGAAATTTTAAATTTATTTACGTTTGATTTAGGGGTTCTACATTCGAGCTAAACTTCTACATGTTAACAAGCTATCAATGCACTACACTTTTTATTCGGTAAGTTTAGTTTTCTTCATAAACTATAGAGAAATGGAGGACAAGATCCATTCGCAAGCCCCCAAATACTTTGCACCCATTATCGTCGATGTTGTTCTCTATTCTTCTACTCTGCATGTAAAAAATACAGCGACTCATCGTATTTACAAACTCGATATAGACTTGGCATCTGAACTGTTAAAGTATCTCATATTACTTGCTTGTCAAATTTATATACTATTCATATACATTTGATCTCATTCCACTTATTATGTTTAGCCTGTTGGGTTGGACGCTTTTTAATACAGTATCAAGAATTATGTTCTGATCTAATTTATTTCGCATCTACCCCCTCCCCCTCTCGAGGGTGCGTTTGTCAAATTTCACGTGCCGTTCGCATCTTGCGTAGCTTATTTATGAGATTTGTAAGTTCTATTGATTTGGACATTGGTTGATTTAGGCCAAGACAAGTTACAAAAATCCTGAAGTCGGACTCCATACATGCCTTGTTCACATCGCTTCCCAACCATTCTCCACTTGAGATCTCACCGCATCTCATCGCCATAGGCTTAGTCGCTCTTGCCCTTTAATTAATCGCGGGCACATCTTCCGCTCCTTTTGTCTCTTTCTAGGTAAGTGATTGGGGGAAAAACATATGTTCATGGGTTGCGTGGTTACTAATTAAATCATGTTTGTCGGGTATTCCGATAGTAATAGCACGTTATCCAACACAATGGGTCCTCCCAATTGGCCACCAAAGCTTCAAATCGAGTTTAGTGAGCCGGGTCGATCTGAACAGGAAACGTTCACACTTATCCAAGGCGCGATTACTTAATTAATCCTCATCACGTAATTTAAGCACCTAATCATATGCCGGCAGGCAAGAGAGCTGGCTCCAAGTTGGTGCTAGACTACGAGAAATCTTTCTTTAATTAAGGTTTTAATGAGAGGGGTTGACATCGTTTTCTTAAACGGGAGACTCCCAAGATCCAAGAACACAATATTAAATTAGGTAAATTTGAAATGGGGCAAGTCAAGTTGGCGAAGTGAAGATGTTTATACGCAGCAGATTTGCAAAAGATGGGGAAAAACTCCTTTGGGAAGGCCCTTTGTAAATGACCTAGGCAGGCCGGTGATGTAAACATGGGCCTTCAGAGTCGGATCATAGGAGTTTTACCTCAATTACTCAATGCACTAAACTTTTCAGTTTTTCTATTATGGGGGATGCAAAGACCAGAATCTAATTAATTTTCCGTCGAAATGCTGACTTGTCGAATGCGTGACCAATAACATGAACGCCACGTGGCCACCATATCATCATGTTGGCAAAAAATTGATGGGTTTCGGTCAAAATATACAATACAAGATGATGAAAGTTTAGTGCATGAAAATGGAAGTTCTTCACTTCATGACCAATTCCATTGATATTCAATAATCCAACTTCGTAGAAATGACCAAATATTTCCTTGTCATGTCCTCGTGCGCTCGACATTCGATTTGTCATTAGCTTCTTTTATTGCATTCTACTCGTGACATAGCATCTAGTAGTTTGCTAATCATTATGTGACATGCTATGTCATTTTTTTCATAGAGGTCAGGTAGTGTCTGAGTCAATTTTTACGGACCTTGACTTATCTACCTCTCCAAGTGATCTTACAAGCTCACTTTTCTATATCGGCCTGGTTCATTCAATATTTTACTTATAAATGGTTTCGACAAGTTTTGAACCAAGGCAAATGAAGCATTCTCTTTTCATATCATTCATCCCATTACATGCTATGCCATTCGTGGAAACTTGTCGTGTCATTTTCATTTCATATTCTGCCATGTTAGCCTTGTGTATATACTTGTCATCTGATCATTCTCATATTACATACTTTGTCATTCTGCATCTTATTAAGGAAAAATTCAAGCAATCCTAAAATCATGTGTATGGAACTGAATCAAGTCCCAAACTTTTTAGTTAGTTCAATTTAGTCATAAACCTTATTCAAAAAGTGCAATACAAAAATTGCTTGCGTCTCACTAAAAAATGTTTATAGGAAATTCTTGAATTACACTTTTCAACAAAATACGAGGACTTCATTGCATTTTGCGATAAAAGTTCAGGACATAATTGAACCAACTGAAGGGTTAAGAACTCGATTGCGCTTTTTGGTAAAGGGACATGGCTTGATGGAACTAATTCAAAGATTTAGAACTCAATTGCGTTATGTGCATAAGGTTTAAGACTCGTGGTGCATCTTTCCCATACTTGTGTAAACCAATTCTTTTCTCAATGAAAAAGATGCCTTCAAAGTTTGTGAATCTACACTCGTGCGACTTGTCTGCTTACCTTGTGATTTGGGTGCACTCAAGGAAAGTCTTACTTTGATGATAGAGCAGTCAAATGGATAGGTCGGGTCGAAAATGATTCAACATATATTAATCAATTTAACTTCATTTGACCCATTTTCACACAATATAAATTCAATATCTCGTACTTGGCACATACCCGACTCGGCCCATATTACCAAAAGTTCTAGGAAAACATGTACTCACCCATTTAACCCACTTTAACCTCATCATGTGTATATGTTACTTGAATAAAAACTTCACATCAAATTAAAAAAAAAAAGAAATTAAACAATAAAAAAATTAGTAAATAGAAATTGAAATACTCATAAAAAGAACTGTAGGGTGGCCAAACCGATTTTGCAACTCAAATTTAATGAGCCCAATTTCATATGAGTAACTCAATTCTTTTTCCCCATGTTGTAGGCGCCCTAAGAAGTTCATTCCATGACGGTCAGACTAGTTGGTTAGCAGAGAGTTCATATTCCAAGGCACTTCAAGTAAATAGCTTCTTCTAAATGATGTGGACAGCCCATTTCACTGGAGTCGTAGCTCAGGCTCTGGTGATTCCACTGTCCAACGATCAGTTTTCCGGTTCAGTGTCTGATCTCCATCTGCAACGAGTGGTGGGGGGTTCAGCATTTTGGACCTTGGACCGATCAGACGTCGCAGCTTCGGCTTCGGGCAACAAATCCGTCCCTCGCCTCCGCCGCAAATACGGTCGCAGGGCTGCCCAACCACAGTAGCGCGTCTTCGGCTGAGGCTGAGGTTTTGCTTCTTCTGCCGTGGATGAGATCGCGGCTCAGCTCACTCGGCCGGCGAGGTTACACGGTTTGATTGAATGGTCCCAATTCGCATACCTTCGGCACGTGAGAACTACCGTTGAATTTTCCAATCCCATATTAGATTTACATGATTTAATGACTGGATAGAAATGGTATATACCGTGTCGATGTGATCCGATTACTCGGCCTTCTCTTCCACGCTGTTGGTGCCTCAGACCCGCTGTTGAGTGCCTATACATGATTGGGTTAACATCGGTTTTTTTTTTTTGGCCAGTTAAGGATTAGCGATGAAAAATTCAGTGGCATTTGCTCCACCCAAACATTATCAAACCAATGTCTCGTGACTTAAGATCCTTAAGGACATATAAGTGGATTTAAGATCCAATTGAGTCGAGCTCGGGCAAGGACTAAGTCGAAGGGTTGCCTTCGAATCATATTGCACCACGATCCTGCTTACTACGTTTAGCGCAGGCTTGTTTCAATTTGGAAAAGTATCAGAAAATTCTTAAATTTATTGTATTTGTACTAATTCAGTCCTAAACCTTTTGATTAAACCAATTAAGTTCTAAATTTTTTTGCATTGGTATAAATGTAGCATATCTGACTAATTTTGGCTGGAAATCGCTATGTGGACACCGAAAGTGTCACGTAAGATGGTTGCTCCTAAGGTGAATTTTTAATATTTTTTAAAATTATTTCCCCTTTTTTCCATTCTTTTTTTTTTTTTTTTTTTTATTTTTTTTGTCTTTTTCTTTCACATTGGCCAGCAAGGGTCGTGACAACCCTCGTCGGCCGCTAGCGAGGGTTGGATGGCCCTCGACAGCTGTTGGAGAGGGCTGGCTGGCCATCGCCGACCATTACGAGGTCATGGCACTCGCCAAATCTGGGTGAGGGCCGAGGCCCTTCACTGCCTCAAAAGCCCTCACCTAAGGCCACAAACCTTCCAGCCAATGTCAAATAAAAAAAATAGTATGAAAAAAATTAAAAAGAAAAATATAATTATTTTTTCAAAAATAAAGTTTTGAAAATGTCTACGTCAACACCACATAGAATGGCTGACATTTATGTCAATAATTTCCTGTAAAATTTGGCCGAATAAACTAAATTATTACAAATGCCAAAAGGTTTAAAATTAAATTGGTCATATTGAAAAGTTTGTAACTGAATTTGCACCAATACAATAAGTTTAAGACTTTTCTGATACTTTTCCCTATCTCAATTTCTATCGATTATGAGTTTTAGTACTTAATTTTTTTGGTAAGCTCTTAGATTGTTCCAATATAAGGCGAGAGGGACCATATTATTGAAAGGGAGCAAATTAGAATATGATTAGGGAAAATTGTTTGAATAATTCATAAATCTATTGTATTTTTGTCAATTTAGCTCTAAACCTGTTAATATTGCCAATTGAGCTTATCCGTCCAATTTTGACTTAAATCACTTACGTAGCATGGCCAATGCTAGATAAATTTTTAATAAATACTTTAATATTTTTGTCAACTTTGTTATTTTTTATTTTTTCATTTCCTTCTTTACTTTTTTTTTCTTTTTTTTCCCTTTTCTTTTCTCTTTTTTTCTTTGCCAGCCTCATGCAAGGCCTGGTCGACCTTGGGTAGGGCGGCCCTAGGCACCCAAGCTTGGGCTACCCGAGGCCAATGACCTTCGCCGACCATCAACAAGCCTCACCCATGGAGGGAAGAAGGGAAAAAGGAAAAGGGAAAAAAAAAAGTAGAGTAGGAAATCCAAAAAATAAAATAAAAATAAAAAATTATTAAAAATTATCTATGTTAACATTTGCCGTACCATATAGGATGGACAGCATCCACGTCAGTGATTTCCGGTCAAAATTGACTAAATAAACTCAATTAGCAAAATTTAAAAAGATTTAGGGCTCAATTAACAACATTAAAAGGTTTTATGACTAAATTATTAAAAGTGCAATAGATTTATGACTTTTTGGATAATTTTCCCAATATGATCGAAAGCACAAGGACTTGCAAGTATTTGAACCAATAATTTGCAGACTTTCTCATCATCACCGAAACATTATTCAAACCTTACAAAATTAAGAAACTATCATAGGAGAATTTATATAGGGCAATTTTTGTACGTTTCAAATGAATTTAGGTATGTATCCTACTACGCAAAAGTCAAATCGCAAGAGACACGAAACTTTAAAAGAAGAACAAGTAAGACCCGAAAGGCACTTCAAATAAATTCGGATGTACTTTTGTCCTAACTTAAACAAAATCATGCTATCCAACACGAAACATAAGCACAAAGAAATTTTGTTTCGATGTTAAACAATTCTAGCGAACGCAACCTTGAAATGGTCACTTGAATAATTAGATAGAAATGTCTTCTTTCTTCTTCTTTTTCTGCTTTCATTGGTCATGTGAGACTGATGTGGCCGATGGGATGAGATTATTGGGCGGAAGTATAGTCAATTGTTCTTGACTATTCTCTGAAATTTGCTCATTGACCATATCTTTGCCATAAAGGCATGGAGATAATGAAGACTTAACGGGAAGTTATTGTTTACCTCCATGTGACTTGTGAGTTAAGTTACAAAGTCTCGAGTTTAAGTCATTATGAGGACCCCCTTCTCTAGATACATGCCCTGGCAGATCAAGAAATTGAGATTAGAGAGAGGCGAGACAAAGACCATTCTTTTTGAAAAATTGTTCCCTTTGAAAAGAATAAGAACTTTTTCGACCTAGGGAAGCGGGGCCACCGCTATCCCCCTGGGGTCCGTCATTGCATACGTGCACGGGCTTTGATTAGATCTGATCATGGCCCTAGTGGCGAGCTGGTCTCGTCCAGCCCTCGAAGCACCGCTTCGGACGACTGGGGCAATTAGTTTCCTTTTTTAAGCCGGGCCCGTTCGTGCCCGATCTTTTGTGAAGAAAATTCAAATACTTTTCGAACACGGGCAGCACTTGAACGGGTACTTTTAGAATGGGTAGGCTCGGTACTCCGACTCGGTCTACCTAGGCTCCACCTGTTCATCACTTCTAGCTTGGCTCGGTCAGTGTAAGTGTGGAGCTCTCTGGGCAATGGCAAGCAAAATACGCCCAAGAAGTGTTTTTTTTTTACTATTTTGGTCAATTACTCCCACGAAGTTGGCGCGCGCTTTCCCGGGGGGGTTAGAATGGGAATTTCACCGGTAGCTTCTCCAGGTGCAAGCCTCCTCGAAGAAGATGGAAATTGCAGTAACTTCCCTTGAGAAACAAGGGCTTGGTGAAAAGGAAGGCTTCTGGCACACGGGAAGACCCACAAGCAGCAAAAAGCACAAGAGTTTGGGTCGATGCTGAGTCCAATTATAAATTGTCATCTCCCATTGGTCATGAACTCGAACAATTACTCAGTGACTAAAGCTCAACTCACTTCACTCGCGTTAGCTCATCAGCCAAACTCCACTCTCACTTAATGGAGCAATTTCAGGCCACATTTCGTCCGACCGAGGAAGAGCTCATCAGTCATCACCTGATGAGAAAGGTACTTGGATACGCCGATGATTGCGTCATCCCCGAGCTCGAGGACTTCTACGCATGGGATCCTTGGGATCTACCGAGAGTCCATCGAGGCGAGTTTTCGTTCGCCGCTTGTTCCTTTTTTCCGCTTAGGGCACTCATTCCGTGACGTTGTAAAAAGTAATCACGCATGGAAGAGTTGTTCATACGCTCTTTTTGCACTCACGGTGTTTTCGATAAGTTGTCCTCAAATTTTATGCATGCGTGCAGAAATATCGAATGTTCCATCGGATGGGTGGGACTGGTTCTTCTTGTGCCCTTCTCCTTACTACGCCCGGAATAGCGAGCGCGTCAAGAGGAAGACGAGGAGCGGTAATTGGAAGATCACTAGCCAAAGGGACGATGTAAGAACCCGAGACGCCAGGGCTTTAATAGGCACCAAAAGGATCTTGACCTTTTACCAAAGTCGAGCCAAGAGAGGATGGGTCATGCACGAATACCACCTGAACCCCGAAACTTCTCGATGGATACTCCTCAATCCTCCAGGTTCTCGAATTGACCTATCTGAGGTTTCTCTTTTATTTCACGTTCATGAGCAACATAAATTAGTGAGAAGTGAATCGATAGCGCATTATGCTGGGCTGAAGAATGTAGGATGATGGTTCTTTGGGACTACATCATAGCATGAATAGCCTTCATGAGATTTGCGTAGTGATTCATGGACTTAACCTGGTTTTACGTTCATGCCCTTAGATTATAACCAGAAAAGAATGAGCCGATCACATCATCGTATCATTAATTTTTTTTTAATTTCGTTTTGGCCATGTGACATTTACTTTTAACATGTTCTGTTTTCCATTAACATTACAAAATAATAATAATAATAATGATGATTTTGGACAGATACCATATATCCTCTGTCGTTTGAAGAGGAAGCCAGAAGAAAGCTACGATATTACCTCAAGTTGTGAAGGAGGTTCAAGTGTAACTGATGACGCTCCAGTTGCTTCTCAACATGAGTCTACGGGAGACACAGATCCGGAGGTAAGTAAATCCAAAGGACCAAACATTCTTTTCGATCAAAATGATGTTTCCATGCACCGAGCAATTCTCTCGAGTCTTCTGACACGGTAATTTTTCCGTCCGGCATCAGAGATCGTATCAAGAGACTCTGGGATCACTTTCCCAGTTAGAGATCCTCGACGACGACCCACCGGATTACTCCTCGCCTTACTCTTACGTTCCGCAGCCCCACGTGTATGGCGACGGCCAGGTAAGGCGCGCGCCGCCGCTCGCGGCGCATGCTGATGGTTCGATCAATTGGCGAAACATATTAACCATTCACTAATTCCTAATCAAACTAGTGGTCACTGCGTTTGGTACAGGGCAACGATTTCTTTTATCACTGGGGCTGAGGAATCACACTATGAGCTCTTCAGACAACGTGGCTTTGCAGGAATCTTGAGTTAGAGAATTTTCATGTACTTTTTTGTGGGTGTGTGTGGCTAAAAGTAGTTTTCACGTGCTGTAAGCGCGCGCGTTTTGTGTGCCTACGTAATATTTTTTTGACAACTACTGTACTGCGTATTATGTAAGGGCTTGCGCCAATTAGATAGTTGGATTAAAATTACTGGTATGAAACGAGGATCACGATATCAATCTTCTCTTTGTTTGTGGTGGTTCAGCCAATTTTGCGGCGACCCGTTTTGCTGGATGCTTTTATCTAAGTCGATCGGAGCAAACTCGAAATATACATTTATACTTGTACATGATTAAGGATCCTGGAAAGCTTCTGCCGATGTCAAAGTTTAGGGGTTGGCCGCCAGAAAAAAATAAAAATAAAAAACCGACCCGTTCTCATAATCTCATGGGTCGGGCCCCGTCAATTTGGGCCCAATCAATTGACCCTTTCGGGAACCGACCCAGCGTCACGGGCGAACTCGCGGGTCCTCGTGAGTCGCCGAGTCGCACTCACTGCATAACAAACCAAGAAAACCACTGCGAACGGTGATTAATCCGCCAAAATCCGAGGATCCGACGGCCAGTATCGATCCAGACACGTCACCGCTCGTCTCCAGAGTCATGCACATCGTCTCCTCCAGATTTGGTCACTCCACTCGAAGACCAGACCAGCCCAAGTACTCACAGGAAAACCCTCACACTCTCTCTCCCTCCGTTACGTCGCGCGACCACCATTTTTGGCTACACACTCGCCTTCGCCGGCGAAGATGATGCCGCCGGAGCTCCAGCCTCGGTCCTTTCGCCCGTATATCTCCTCCTCTGTCAGCGCGCCGACCTTCTCCTCCTACGGCAATGGATCGCCGCCGTACTCGCATGTCCCTCACGGCTCCAGCCCTAGCTCCGGCGATTTCTCCGGCGGGGGATCCCGATCGGCGAAATCGTCGTCTCGTTTCGCTCCTTCTGCCTTCTCTCACAACGCCCGCGTCGCCATCGCCCTCGCCCCCTGCGCCGCCTTCCTCCTCGACCTCGGCGGCACGCCGGTGGTCGCCACGCTCACTCTCGGCCTGATGGTCGCCTACATCCTCGATTCCCTCAGCTTCAAGGCTGGCTCCTTCTTCGGCGTCTGGTTCTCTCTGCTCGCAGCTCAGATCGCCTTCTTCTTCAGCTCCTCGCTGATCTCGACGTTCAATTCGCTGCCTCTCGCGCTCCTTGCGGCCTTTCTCTGTGCGGAGACGAACTTCCTAATTGGTGTGTGGGCGTCGCTTCAGTTCAAGTGGATTCAAATCGAGAATCCTTCGATTGTGCTGGCGCTCGAGCGGCTCCTCTTCACTTGCGTGCCAATTGCAGCCTCGGCACTCTTCACTTGGGCGACGGTGTCCGCAGTTGGTATGAACAATGCCGCATATTATCTAATGGCGTTCAATTGTGCATTCTATTGGCTTTACTCGATCCTCGAGTATCGTCTTTAAAGCTAAACAGGAGTTGAAGTATCAAGGTGGAGAGATTCCAGATGATAATTTGATCCTCGGGCCGCTTGAGAGTTGCATTCACACACTGAATTTGCTCTTTTCCCTTTTCTCTTTCACGTTGCATCGCATTACGCTGTGATTCTCTCGTCAGCTGCTGCAATTTGCGATTTGTTCCTGCTTTTCTTTATCCCTTTTTTGTTTCAACTGTATGCGTCGACAAGGGGTGCACTTTGGTGGGTGACAAAGAATGCCCATCAGCTGCAGAGTATTCGCGTGGTGAATGGTGCAATATCGTTGGTGGTGGTTGTGATTTGTTTGGAAGTAAGAGTTGTTTTTCACTCTTTTGGGAAGTACATTCAGGTTCCCCCGCCATTTAATTATCTTCTTGTAACAACTACGATGCTTGGAGGGGCTGCTGGTGCTGGTGCTGCTGCTCTCGGTATGGTTTCTGATGCTTTTAGCTCAGCGGCTTTCACTGCTTTGGCTGTAATCGTCAGTGCTGCTGGTGCAATAGTTGTGGGATTTCCTATAATGGTATGGATTTTAATTACCTTTTCTTTTTTTTTAAATATTTGAAGTTTAAACATGTGTGAAACATGCATCATTTGTGGACATTGAATTAGTATCATCATTTAGTATTTCTTCAAGAGTCCTATTAAGCGTTAAACAAGTGACTGGAAGCGTTGTCATGGAGTAAAGGAAAAAGCAGAGGACTTCAGTGCCAATGGATGACAAGTTTGGCTTTGTTTGCAAGTTTTCATTTTTCTTTGGAAGTGTAGTATTGCTTTCAATAAAAATTCTTAGCATATAGCTTTGGACTTCTCTCTTCTGTGGCATTTTGGTAGGATATGGGTGCTTGTATAAAAAAAGTACTGGCTATTCAATTGCTTAGGTAATATGCTGAATAATATATCATGTATTGGCCGAAGCTATGGCTATTAGTATGAATCAACTATTTAGTGAAATCTTAGTTAGCTTGTCATTTCATGAGCATTTAGTAGTTACGGTTTTTCTCCACTTTAACAGTGACACTAATCTCAATATGAGAAACACGAAACTCAGTGTGTGCTGGAAAACCCTCTCCCACAATCCCATGTCTGGGACAGAATCACCCTTTCCCCCATGCCTTGCCCCTCTTTACCATTGCTGCTATGGAACCTATGACATTGCTGATGTAGTGCTACATATTGGCCGTTGCATCATTCACACTACTTCCATTTACAGATGTTGTAATGGTAGAAATTGAACAACCTCATTGTTGCTGCTTCCTCTTCAATTTGGGATCGTGTTACTCCATCCCACCACTTCAACTGAGACCTAAACTGTAATACATGATTATTCAAAATAATTGGATCCCATTTTCCGTTCGCTCCCACAATTATATTTCCTGCCTGCCAATATGCTGCTGGGTGGAGTTGGCGATGCTCTGCTCTTTTGACAATAATGGGGTTTGGTTGTGCCTTTCTTTTGTTCGTTGTTTTATTATGTATTTATTTATTTTTATTTTTTTGGTTTTTATTTATTTATTTATTTATTTTGGGTGGGGGATTGTGCTTGGTGTATAGTGAGGAAGGAAGGGCACACAAAACTCTTGCTGATCGTTGCTTTGTTTGATATGGGATGTTCTACTTTGGCTTCTTGCTATGATGTTTGCAGAGTAAAGGCAGAAGCTTCGAAGGGGACACGTCTCCTTTTCGATATTTGTCTGGCACTATGAGATGGATGAAGATTTCTGTATGGCTCAGAATTACAAAATTTTTATGTGGATAGTCATGTAACCTTTTCTTTCCTAGACTGAAGGTGTTTTCCCCCTCTTTAACTGGTGGTTCAAGGAATTGAAATGTAGTCCTGTAATATTCAAGGTTCAAAACTAACTTAATCTATCTATAGTATTGGATGAAACAAATAAACTTCCCTGGATTTTAAATGTCTGCAGTTGGACTTTACGCCTTACAATCTGGGGCGAATAGTATACGGAAGTGGCTCAGTCCTCATGAATAAGTGATGGTGCGTTCTGTTACTCGTAGGTTGCATAGATGATTATTTTGTAACATTTTGCCACATGAAGGTTCATGCTCACAAGATCTCAAAGGCGAGATGGGGGATTGCCCCTATGCACTGAAGCAAGGCAAGTCTGAGCATTGACACACCTTGCCTGGTCTCAAGGGAGGTGACTTCACGTAGGCCATACCTAGGCGAGTGTTTCACGATGCCTAGGGTGACTGGAGAGAAGCTAGAAGTTGGATGAAATTTAAAGGTTGGCTGGGACTATTCTTGAGTGTAGAGAGGGAGGGAGGGAGGGATGTAAGCCGCAGATTATAGTTGTCTGGTATAGTGCCCTGGAGGCAAAGTGATTGATATAATTGGCTAGAGGTAAAAGATCATGCAGCTTCTTTGTTTTATCTTAGTGTTGGCTTGTCTTGGTAGTTGGCCTAAACGCTATTCTTTTCTTGACATATGTAGAGGACTTTTCAAGTTAAAAGCCCCAGCGATATTTGGAGCGTAGTCCACATTAAGATGCAATTGAACTGTATTCTCTTGTGATATAAATGGACAAGTTTGCTAACATATGAATCCGAGCCTTTTAACTTAAGGGCCTCCCATTGCTCTAGCAAGTGCCTTGGGTGTCAAGCCCATCAAACATTATGGTAGTATGCCTTATGAGCGCTTGGCAGTCCTGATTTGATATCAGCAGTTCCTTAAGAAAATAAACAGCGAGCTTTGCAATCTGCAAGTCTAATTTGATATTTGAATATTGAATAGCTGGTTGCAGTGGACTTTTCATTACTTGGTTAAATTTATCAGTAGGAGTTTCACATGGCATTTACAATCAATCATGGATATGACAATTTATTGTGTTTAACTTTTTCTTGCAGTTTCTGCCATGCCATCAATCGCAGGCTTCTATTTTGCTCGATTTTTTACTAAGAAGAGCTCCCGTCGTACTTTGTATTTGTGGTGCTTGGAAGCTTAATGTCGCATGGTTGTTATGCAATATTCTGGGATTCTGAATATCTGGGATGGCCGGCATGTCATTGAAATCCTTTGTAAACTGATTATGGGAAGTTATTCTGGCCTTGACAGTTCCTGGTTTAGCTCTTCTGCCGTCAAACTGCATTTTCTGATTGAGGTTGGGTAATGGTCAGGCGCTGCTTCTATCCTACATTGAGAATCGGTTTTTCAGTTATTCCAGCATATACTATTATGGGTTTGAGGAAGATGTTATGTACCGAGCTATATGGTATATTGACAACTTTTCTGGTTTGGCTTTGGTGAGAAAAACTGTCTGCGATCATCGTATTGGACCAAAGGCAGTTTGGGTATTGACTTGCTTGTTACTCTTCAAAGTAGCCATGCTGGTCATTGCATCAAAATCTGTTGTATGGACGTCAGCTGTCTTGCTGCTGGCATATCCCCTCCTCTGCTTCTTTCAAGTACTGAGCTTATTTTCATCTGATAATACTTAAGGGTTATCATCTTCACTAAATTGGTATAATTAATCCTGCTGTGTCCTTCCTTATGCATTGCAGGGATAGGTTCAGAACTGCTTCAAAAATGAAAGTCTGGCAAGGCTATGCACATGCTGGAGTAGTTGCTTTATCAGTTTGGTTTTGCCGTGAAACAATTTTTGAAGCCCTCCAATGGTGGAATGGAAGAGCTCCATCTGATGGTTTACTTTTGGGTTTCTGTATTGCCTTGACTGGATTGGCTTGTGTGCCTATCGTTGCTCTCCACTTCTCGCATGTCCTGGTATGGATTGTGCTCATGGAGTGGGGATATGCTCATTCTGTGTGGCTTTTTTTTTTTTCCACTGGCTAACTGCCTCTTTGGCATGTTTCCATACATGAATACTTTGGTTCGCTACATTCAGGACTGTTCAAACTTCCATACCTTTTGAGTGATCTATGCTGACCACTTGCCTACGTATTTATCCTTGCCCCACTGAAACTAATGTTTGTTTCCTTTCGCCTTGCAGCCTGCTAAGAGATGCTTAGTCCTCATTGTGGCTACTGGTCTGCTGTTTATATTGATGCAGCCCCCAATCCCTCTGTCATTGACTTACGATCTGAATTAATTAGAGCTGCCCGTGAATCTGCTGATGACATTTCAATCTACGGATTCGTGGCATCAAAGCCCACATGGCCATCATGGTTGCTTATTGCAGCTATTTTGCTCACTCTTGCTGCTGTAACATCCATCATACCCATTAAATACATTGTTGAGTTGAGAACTTTTTACTCAATAGCCATGGGAATTGCTTTGGGCATCTACATATCAGCAGAGTACTTCCTCCAAGCTGCTGTCTTGCATGCCCTAATTGTCGTAACCATGGTTTGCACTTCTGTATTTGTGGTGTTCACCCATTTTCCATCTGCTTCAAGCACAAAGCTCTTACCATGGGTGTTTGCGCTACTTGTTGCTCTCTTCCAGTTACTTATCTGTTGGAGGGTCAGATGAGAATTAAAAACATCCTTGGAGATGGTGTTATTGGTGAAATTGAAGAGGAAGAGAAGAAATTTACTACTTTATTAGCTGTTGAAGGTTGCAAGGACATCTCTTCTTGGTCTGTATGCAGCAATCTTCATGCTCATAGCATTGGAAATAAAGTTTGAATTGGCCTCATTGATGCGGGAGAAAGCTGTTGAAAGGGGTGGGATCAGACAGTCTCGATCTGGCCAAAGTAGCTCTGGTACTTTCCCTCCTAGAATGAGGTCCATGCAGCATCGACTTGCATCTAATGCTCCAACCTTCACTGTCAAGAGAATGGCTGCTGAGGGAGCTTGGATGCCATCGGTTGGGAACGTTGCCACCGTGATGTGCTTTGCCATATGCTTAATCTTGAATGTCAATCTCACGGGTGGATCAAACCGTGCCATTTTCTTTCTGGCACCTATTTTGCTTCTCCTCAACCAAGATTCTGATTTCATCGCTGGATTCGGGGACAAGCAAAGGTATTTTCCCGTCACAATAGTTATATCAGGATACTTGGGCTTGACTGCCTTGTACAACATATGGGAGGATATTTGGCATGGGAACACGGGCTGGGGGCTACAAATCGGTGGGCCAGATTGTTCTTTGCTGTGAAGAATGTGGCACTCCTGATTCTTACGGTTCCCAGCCACATTCTTTTCAACCGGTTTATTTGGAGTTACAGAAAGCAGAACGATACCATGCCATTACTTGCGCCCCTCTTAATCTGCCGTCTATTTTGATAAGTGACGTGCTGAAGATAAAGATATTGGGTTTGTTAGTATAGTGTACTCCTTAGCCCAGTATCTAATTTCTAGACAGCAATACATATCTGGTCTGAAGTATATTTAGGCTCATACATGTTTTTTGTACCATATGATTTGGCAATTTTCAAAGGAGATGTGAAAGGTCAATTTCTTCCCACTTTTCTTCATTGGGGGTTTGATGCCCCAGAATTGCCAGAACTGTGTGAATCCCTGAGTTATGATAGCTTTCCTTGTTACTCTTGAAATTACTATCCTTCCAAGCATATCTCCTGATTTGGGACGTATCACAAACTATTTTCCAATCAAGCAGGCAGACTAGCACTCGCAGGTAAAGTAATCCATTACTATGGCTCCTGATTAGGGTTGCGATGTCATGTTGGATAAGGCCACTCGTGTTCTTTTGTGAGTTTGAGTTGTGGCAAAGCTGTCATGTTATCCCTTGAGGACGAAGTGTTGTAATGTAGCAGAAATTTTAGCCGGTTAAGTACATCCTTGTCATGCAGGTTTTGTGCAGACTAATTCGATTTTCGCTGATGCCATCGAAGGCAAAGTTGAAGTGGAGATTTCCCGGCGCCGAAATTTTTGGTTACTCTTCTTCACTGCTCCTCTCTCTCTCTCTCTCTCTCTCTCTGCGCAAGCCTGCCCATTTGTGGACGTTGGTTTTCGGAACTACATTAGGATCTATACAGATTGATGGGGGAGCTGTTTCATCCCTGTGTTTGCTCTCAGTTTTCCATCGGATAAAACACACAGCATGAGAGAGGATGCTGTATTGAATGAGATAATCTCATACGCATTTTTCAGTCGAATCTCGGTTTGTTCTGATGTTTATACTTCTATATTACTTACCCAGCTTGCACTTTTGAGTTATACAATTGGGCATTCAAATCTCAGCGACCCGAGATAGAAACCACAGCCGGTCAACACAACATGTTCAATCGCTGCAGTCATGAAACAATCTAATATTGGCATACATAACTAGTGTCACAAATTGTCACAGGCACAAGGTTGAATAGCGAGATTAGGGACTTCACTGGGCAAGATGGATTTCCATATGATCGTCGCTGATCTTGCGTCGGCTTGGCACTCAGAACCTAGTCACCTTTCCAACTGCGGATGAATCAATAATACCTATTGGGAATTGGCAAAAATGGTGATGGGACACCTAACAATATCAAGAAAAATCATTCTCGGCTTCCTTTTTCCTTGCAAAGTTAAGTATAAGCAGATTTCCATTAAATACCGCTAGATATCGAGTAAAAAAAAAACAGCACTTTTTAAGCGCCGGTTTTAGGATGAAATGAAAAGGCGGCTACAAAACGTTAGATGGTGTGAATTCCGCGAGCTAAAATAGGTCGAAACGACATCCGCCCTTTTCTTCTCGAACTCTCTCAAAGAGAGAGAGTCCATCAAAACGACATTTCCACGCCGCGCAATGTCGTCCTCACAGCTCCAACCCCATCTTCACCCTCTTCCTCGTAGTCATCTCCACCGTCACATCTTCTCTACCCTCCGTCGCCCCGACCCGATGCCAAGACCTGGCCGACCCGACCCGAGCCCCACCCCATGGCGCACCAATTCCACGCGCCCTGTTCATAACAATTCGGGCTCCCTCCAGCTGGTCGACCTCTGGTACGACTGGCCCAACGGCCGCAACCTCAACGTCATCCGCGACCAGCTCTCCTCCTCCCTCCTCTACGACACTCGAGTGGGACAACGGCACCTCCTTCTACTACACCCTCGCCGGCGGCGGCGACGGCGGGAAGCTGCCGCACCATCCACTTCGAGGTCGGGATCCTGCGGCCCGACTGGCTCGACGGGGCGAACTATCTGGGTCGGCACTACGTGGACGGGTTCCTCTGCGACGCGTGGAGAAGGTGGACTTCATCTGGTACTACGAGGACGTGGCCCCAAGAGGCCCGTCCTTCTGGGCGTTCTTCAACGGTGAGTGCTCGCCGCTCGATCCTTTTCTGAACGCTGCTGAATCAAGATTAGCTTCGTGCTCATGACTTGTCTTCGTTTGATTTTTGTCAACAACACGTGCTCCATGTTAACCGAGATTTAATCGTCTTTTCTTCTTTAATTATTCAAGTGATAAAGCATGTTAATTCTTCTTGCCTTCGGTCTAAATGTGTGGTTACATTACAAACCTGGGTTTATTCTGATGATCACCGCGCGTGGAATGAGAGTATCGTGTTCATGAGTTGGTCCGATAGAACTGGACAAAATGGAAAATGATGTAATAAAGCTAGGTTTTTTTTTTTGGTAAGGTAATAAGCTAGGTTTATTTCGCAAAAAAATCAATGATTTAAAATACCTTTTCAAAAGTGATATTTTTATCACTTACAAAAACGAACGAACAAAAAAAAAAATATCTTTATTTACAAAAAATATTTAAATATAAATTGTTGTCCATGTGAATCCAATAATGATTCGAGAAATAATTTTTCAAAAACAGTCGCTTTTATTATATTAGAAAAATGAACTAAAATATTTTCATGATTACGAAATTATTTAAAAGTAAAGTCCTGTACATAATAAACTTTATCATTTTAAGAAAATATTTTTCAAATCGTTTATTTTTCGCGAAATAAAAGAAATCTTGAAAAAGGTCACTGAAACTTTTTTTCATTTTGCAATATCTTGTTTTTGGTATAATCGGGTGTTCAGTATCATCTTGGGGAAAAGTGTAAAAAAAAGTCATAAATTTATTGCATTTGTGCCAATTTAGTCATAAATCTTTTATTGGTGTCAATTCAGTCCTAAAATTTTTGCATTATATCAATTTAGTTCTAAACTTTTTATTAGTCTTAATTCAGTCATAAACCTTTTGCATTTGTATTAATTGAGTCAATTCAGCCAATTTTGATTGAAAATTCGCTGATGTGGATATCAGTTGTCCTACATGGTACAATTAGCACTGATGTGAATATTTTTAATACATATTTACAAATATTCTGGTTTATTCTTCTTTTGCTTTCCTCTCAATCATTAAAAAAATTAACATAATATTAAAAAATATCCATTTCTGCACCGGTTATACCATGAGTTTCTTTTTTTAGTTTCTTAATTTAAAGGGTCAGTTCATTACTAAAAAAATTTTAAATCTATTGTAACTATTTCAATGTAATTCTAATTTTCAGTTAAGTTCAAACTTTTTGCAATTATGTCAATTCAATCCATTTGGCCAGCTGGAGCTTATGTGGCAATTTTATAATAATATTTTGATATTTTGAATTTTTATTATCTTTTTAAATAATTTTTTTTGTCTTTTTCTTCTTTTTGGATTGGGCCAACGGAGGTCGCTGGCTGCCTCCTACTGGTCCAAACCAAATAAAGAAGAAAAGGAAATTGAAAATATTAAAATATTATTAAAAATTTGTCACGTCAGCATTGGCGACTCCATATTAATATTAGCTGGCCAAATGAATTGAATTGATATAATTACAAAATATTTAGGATTCAATTGAAAAAAAAATAGTTTAGAACTGAATTGATATAATTACAATAAATTTAAGACCTTTTTGGTAATTTTCTCTTGCATGTTGGTACCAAAGCATATTCATTTGAGCAACTTGGATGTAGGTGTCATTGTTAGCGGCGATAAGACCTATCAAAGTGGATCATAAACTCATTTTTTTTAATTCATATATGATGGATTGAGTTGTTATATGTGTTAATTACATTTAGTATATGGGTTTAAAGGTAATATATGTGTGAAATATATCATAAATGGGTTTACAATTTACTTAGATCAAATCTACTTTTATGACTCTTTCTTCATTCTCTCTTGTCCTAACTCAATCTCGCACTCAATCACTCCGCATTCTCATCTCAGCTTGAGTATGGATTTTTCCTAAATTTCGTTAAATATTGAAGTATTTTAATGATATGAATCAAATTGGGCATGAGTCACTAGATTTGCATTGTATAAATCTATTTAGGTCAAATTATTTTCAACCATATCCATCCGTTTGACAGTTTAGGAGTGATTTAACCACTTCCATCTATTAAATTAATGGGAGTACCGCGTTGTATAAATAGTTGACATAGGTTGTGTTATGTTAATGTGTGAAGGTATGAAAGCTCATGTGATGACATTTGAAGTGGGAGCTATGCTGGAAGATGCAGAGTGGCAAGCCCCTGCTTATTGCTTCGGGGCGAAGGAAGGAGAAGACGCCTCCAAACTCGCTGCTGCTTCTGGCTTTTCTGGTGGGCATCCGGTGGTCGACGGACTCGGAGCACTGAGGCGTTCGATGAGTCTATGAACGGGAGCGAGCGAGAACGCTCTTGGTCGTGTAATGAACACTTGTATTCTGTCATGCTGGGAGAAAGTAGTGATATCTTGATAACATTCGGCTGAATTGGTGTCGGGATGGCACGGCACCACCAAACTATGCCGTAGCAAGCATCGGACCATGATGCTCCGGGCACTAATAATGAAAGATTGCTATGGTACGAGGTGTTACGATGATAACTTTTTCTTGAAAGTATAAGGACCACAAAGAGTGGAATGATGATTTTGAAATTTAAACAAGAATATAGAAATCGTTAATGTGTTCTAAATTTTATGATATTTATTATATTTTATATTGATTCGAAAGTTCAAATGTACGTATCGAAATAAAAACATCGAAAACTACTAAGGGCACATTAACTGACTTGTAAGAAATTCCAGCCTCATAACATGTTTTCTCCTTTATCAATTTACGAGGTGAGGCAACATTGCCTACTGAGGCTTTATTCGGTTGGCGAGAAAGGAACGACTCACTTGTATGGCCTATAAAAATGGTTAAATAAAAAATAATTTTATCGTTTACAAAAATATTTAGACATAAATTATTATCAATATGGAAATTATTTTCTGTTGATTAATCATTTAAAAATTATAACAGATTGTTTTTAGAATTTGAGAGAGTTTGGTAATCCAACGAGTGGAGTTCGGATAGCTTCACGTACGGCCTTAAATCGTTGGAAGCAAAAAGCCATCGCCAAGAATCCAGCAACAGTCGAATTCCACTGTCCACACCTAACCAGAAGAGAAATGCCATCCCCATTCCCATTCTCCATCTCCCCTCTGTCCCTCCTCCTCCTCCTCCTCGCCGTCGCCGGCGCTCCACCGACCGGAGCCACATCCCGGACGGGCGAATCCGACCCGACCCCGACCCCGACCCCGTGGCCGCACCAATTCCACTCGGTGCTGGTCATGAACTACACGGGCTCGCTCCAGCTGATCGACCTGTGGTACGACTGGCGCAACGGCCGCAACTTCAACATCATCCGCGACCAGCTCTCCGCCTCCCTCCTCTACGACCTCGAGTGGAATAACGGCACCTCCTTCTTCTACACCCTCGACGGCCAGTCCCCGAGCTGCCGCACCGTCCAGCTCGAGGTCGGGATCCTCCGCCCCGGCTGGCTCGAGGGGGCCAGCTACCTGGGTCGGCGCCGCGTGGATGGGTTCCTCTGCGACGGGTGGGAGAAGGCGGATTTCATCCGGTATTACGAGGATGTCGAGACCAAGAGGCCCGTCCACTGGCGTTTCTACACTGGTGAGCTCTGAGTGACTTGGAGGATTTTTGACTTGAGAATTTGGGTGTCTTACTTGTTTCTAAATTATTGGGCGGATTAGTTTAGTTTACCCTTTCTAATAATCCAACTTCATTTTGATCTTTAAAGAAAGAATTTGACATTTTTCAAGCAAGATTATAAAACTCTAAGCTAATCAACCCACAAGATTTCGAGTTCTTGGTCTTGACTCTTTGAGCATGTGCATCTGTAACTTGGTGGTGGGATTTGTATGTTGTTGATCGAAGGGAGGGAAGCTCACGTGATGACATTCGAAGTCGGAGCTGCACTTGAAGACGCCAAGTGGCAAGCCCCTGCTTACTGCTTCGACCAGAAAGAAGTGGAAGGAGATGAAGTCGAGGTGAGAGGAGGAGGAGGTTGTGCTTCTGCTAGTCTCTGAAACGTGCAAAAGCTTCTGTTTTGATCCCTCCCCACAGTACTCTCTAGCTGTTTCGAGAAGGCTAATGATCAATTCACAACAGCTTTAGTTCCGTGACTAGTTATGTCATCTGCTGTAGTTCTTGTTCAAGTCTGATGCGAAAGCTTGACTTTAAATATCACAACCTGAGCGATAAAACAACCTCAACAGCAACACATCCCGAGGTGTGGTCTTATGAGGAGTTTGAGTCTTGTTGGCCGGACTGGAGAATGCAATAGAACAAGGAAACTGCCCTGAACCAGATTGAATTGGCCCGTTTGGGCGGTTTTATATTGGAACCAGTCCGGTTCTTGAAAACCGAAACGCTGCACCCTGGAATTGACGTCCAGGCCCTGGACGATGGAGAAAGCCGGACAACGTATATGGAATTGGACCATAGCCATTCAAGGAGTGGGACTTTGGGAACCAAGATGGGGTCCTTCCCATTGAGCTGCTTGAGGGCCTGGATGCTTCCGTCCTCTCTCTGTTCACACAGGCTGTGCGGCGATTCACCACCTCTCTGCGCAGAATAAGTGGCGAACTATGAGCCATTGCTTTTGGTGGAACGGATCGAGAATAAATAGGTTGGGGAGTAATGTGAAAGGACTCACTGAGTTTTGAAAAATAACACAGGAGCTGCTCTTGCATTGATATGCTGATGGTACGGAGCGATACCGATGGATCTAAACTGATGCGAGGCAAATCTGATGAAGAAGCGATTGGGTAGGCATGTTTAAGCTTGTTAATCAGTGTCAAACTCGGCCATAGGGTGATGAAACTCTCATTAACTCTCGGAGTAATCGTGTGTCTTGGATAACTTGATCCTCTCACACAAGCTAAATAGATTTCGTAACCGATTCTCTCTGTTAGCTCAAGTGGATCCAGATGGTCTTATTCTTACTCCGATCGAAGTAACCCCAGAACATCTCAGATCGAGACCAATCATTCCACGTATCGAGTGAAGTTAGGGCGGACGAACCTCAGATCGACATTGAACTTGGTTCTGTCGAACTTGACTCCTGTACCAGACTTTCTTCTCCACTTATGCCTTAACTTGACTCTCATCATAATATTTACGCCATAGATCGACACACCAACATTTCTTGTAGAATATGAAATCTTTCTTTTACATTTGGGACGTTACAACTCATATGGGATTTCTAACACAAGCTTAACCTTGTGAGGAAAATTCTTGTATGTTGTACTTGTAATTGATCTGCGGATGATAAAACATCTTGACAACTAAAACCCCAATGATCTACACTAGAATGAACAGAACAACGGGAAACTCAAACCCTAAAAGTGGTAAATTGTAGATATAATGCAGCCACCAATCAATGCATCTGCTGCGCCGTCGCGAAACTTGCATCGCTCAGGTCTACAGCATCATCTTCCTGTCCTATCTAGTGTTTCTCGGTTTATATCTTAACCGCTTCCCTGGTCTCGGCTTTGTGCCCTGGCCTGTACTTGTACCTCCGCGCCGAGTACAAGAAAACACCGAAATTGATCAAGCTCAAAACCGCGAGCAGCCAGTAAAAGTAATCGAATCTCCCGGTGTTGATGTTTTGGGAAAGCCACGATGGGCGCCTTTCCTTCTCGTTACCTGTGACCGATTTCACGATGTCGTTCAGTATAGAGGCTGCAAAGCAACCTAATCCACCAGCCAGAGCGGCATAAGCAGACCCTATGCTTTTCATTGCATCTGGTGCTTCCTCGTATAGGAACTCCAACAACCCCACGATGCAAAACACTTCGGCTATCCCGATCAGGCAGTACTGAATCAACAGCCAGTATGCACTCAGGTTCGGCATCGGGCTCAGGAAACTAACCACGTACCCGTGCTTGACGGCGTAATTCCTCCTGAACCTCTCGAAAAGCCCTGCCCATGCCACTGACAGGATCGACATCGCCAGGCCAATCCCTACCCTCTGGAGCTGAGAAACACCGTGTGGATGGCCTGTGACGCGTCTGCACAGAGGGACGAACAGGAATAGTACAGAGAGAGTATGAGGAAGATGCTGAGGCCCGGGAAGACCGGCATGCACGTCACGGGGAGCTTGAGATGACCCAAGTGGGTGTTCATCGTGTAGGCCTGCTGGACCGAGAGAGTCAGGTATTCGGTCAAGACCAAGCTGAGCATGATTGTGCAGGCTGGGATTGGGATGAGCTTGATCAGGATCTTCACTTCCTCAACTTGGGTGACAGTGCAGAGCCGCCACGGACTAGGATCTGGACCATCCTCTTTCAGCCGTAGTGCCGCCTTGTCCAAGCACCTGCAAGGCGATGAACACGTTATTTATTGAGCACACGTTGATCGTTCCGGCCCTGAAGATCTAAATCAGTAAGAAGTGTCCTCTCGTCTAAGGAAGAAAGCAGCAGAACGTTTCTACCTGTAATCATCTGTGTGAACAATCTTTCCACTACCCTTTATCACGGATTGTTTCCCCAGGACTTCATAGAGGCCTATGAATTCACTGCTCGAGAATTCAGCTTTCCTCTTCCGGAAAGCGGCCACCAGAACTTGGGCGACCCGCGTCAAGGGACTGCCTCCTGGCAACCGGTGCCGGTACAAAGGTGTGCCCACAAAGAACACCGTGTTCGACATTCCCATGGCGATGGCCCAGAGAACCAAAGGCCCAGCCCCACCCGCTTTCCTTCTGATATAAACGACCAAAGTGAAGGCCACGATCGCACCAACCGTGGACAGAGAGAAAAAAGAAGTTGAAGAACCTATCCAAGTGGGACTTGTAGTCTTTGCTTCTCTCGTCGAACTGATCAGCCCCGAAAGAAGAGACGCATGGCCTGATTCCGGCAGCACCGAGCCCGGTAATGTAGAGGACGGTGTACAGGTAAAGCATCTGCCAGGGTTTGGCCGGCTCGCAGTTTCCTAACAGAAGTGAGAGCTGATCGCACCGCTCTTGGTCTGGCATGAATATGCCCATGGTTGCACATAGGTGATTCCAATCAAGCCCTGTACACAAATATTTTGCGCCAAAGGAAGACAGTCATCAGAATCCTGATGCAGGTCGTAGCAAGGAAACTCAAAATTCACACTGACGAGTGCACCACGAAATTTGATCAGCAATTTAAATTGATCTAGGACAACTACATCTGGACCGAGATTTTACGCTGTTTGTATATCTCACCACAAGATAAATCGTGGTGAAAATTGCTATCGTCCAATATCGGCCCAGGTATGCATCGGCTAGGAAACCTCCTAGGACCGAGGAGGCTTGCGATATCCCGAGGAAATTGTTAACCGCATTTGATGAACTGGAAAAGGGTTTGTGCATAACGTAAAACATGAAAGCCACATGTTCACCGAGAGGCCAAAGTACGCCATTCTCTCTGCCATCTCATTTCCTGCAGAGAGAAAACGGTTATGCTCCCACAAAGTCTGCAACAAGAACAATAACCAGAGCAATCCTGTCTAGACGGTATTTAATTCCTCATTGGCTTAGAGAATCGATCACCAGCGAATCTCCATGATGTCTGATTCACCGGTCATCGTTTTCTCCTTTCAAAAACATTCATTTTGCTCACCGAAAATGAAGAAGGCCGCAATCCAGCCGCCGTCTTCGACAGGTCGGCGATCGGCTTCCCGCGGGATATTGACGGGGGTATGGCCGCCAGTGTAACCCCGCCCGAACGCCGTCCTCCTGTCATCAGACTCGATGAAGAAGTTGGCCAGCTTCTTCCTCCTAAACGACTCGGAGTTCCGTCCACCCAGTGCTTGCACTCATGCTCGCTTGGCTCCCCGGGAGACTCTCCGGCGACTTTATCTCCACGGTACCCATCATCCGAAACTTCCTGGACACAAAAGAAGAGCAACTACCAAAGCTCTCAAACCTCGTCACTTTCTGAACCAAATAAAGCGATTCACATCATCAGGACTCGTGTGATCAACAACTACAGCTGAAAAGAAGAGCACTACCAACGCCCTCAAACCTCGTCACTTTCTGAACCAATAAAGCGATTCACATCATCAGGACTCGTGTGATCAACAACTACAGCTGAAAAGAAGAGAAAAAGAGCATAAATTTCAGTTGCAAGAGCAGATCCACATACCCTTTTAAGTGGGGAAGAAGAACTTAACTATTCCATTCTAAGCAGTGCACAAAAGCAAGTGCAATGCCAACACCATTGCCTAAATATCCACAGTGACTATCGTACTCCCAGCTTAAGCCTTTAAACAGGCTAGTCGGGACAGATGGCCAGCACAGTGACCATTTTTTACTTCCATAAGTAAATAGCAGAGAGACAGACAATTAAAGGTGAACCAGCTAACCCTGCACATGGTGACCATTGAGGTTTGAAGGAGCCTCCATTGATTGCCGCACTGAGAAAGAATGTGGAATCGGTATAGAGTCTGTAGACAGAAACCGGGGGGGGGGGGGTGGTGGGGGGGGGGCATTAATGGCTACCACCGGTCTTAGACGCTCTGTAATCATCGTGGTCGATGCTGTCTTGGTCCGAGAAAGCTTTTCATACAACCAACTGATGTTGATTCGTTCCGATCGAGTGTTCTCTCATCTGTCGGTGATTTTAGAATGAATGGGCATTGAAATGATATCATCATTTCAACAGTAGAAGAGCGCAAGGTGACACAGATAATTATCGCGGGTTGGACCCTCCACATAGAAATGGTATGATTTGACGAAGCAGCAAATACCAAACAAGGGCATTTATTAGAGGTATGCAGGTAACTGGCCCAACCACCTTCGAACTTTGAATTTGCAAGCAATCATTCATTCAAGAATTGACGCATGCAATGGACTCCCTTCAGAACGATAATCTGTCCAGTTCGAGCATGTCCACATACTGCGCAGCCACTGAGGAGGAGAGAGATATATATACTCGAGGCGGGATATTCTGGGTGGCTTTTGATGTTGCATAAAGTTGATCAATGAATGCCATAATCATCACCTCTTTTATCAGTTTCCTCAATGACCCAAAAATGATTTAAATCTTCAGAATTGATGTAGATGTGGTTACTAAAGTGGGTACTCATGGTTGGTAATGTAATAATGTATTATTGCTCTCTTGAAGCTTATATAGACTATTGAATAATTACATGGAGAAGAGAGAAGCGTTGGCAGCCTGGCTTCATCATCTTACTTAGATAAGGGGGTAGAAATGTCTCAGACAATATTGAATCGACCTCCTTGAATTGCCAATTCCTTCTTGTTCTTACCCTCTTTCTTGCGTTGACCGCAGAAAGAGACAGGAAGAATTTGTAGAGGATTGGATCAACCTTTGGCAAACAAGAGATTTCCCTTTTTTGGGCAAAAGGACACTTGAAGTGCCAATATTTATGTACGGCGCTCACTTTGGTGTCATAATTTTTTTTGGAACATTTAAGTGCTAATTTTTTTAAAAACAATTATTTGAGTGTCAACTCTGGTGAGAGTTGTTGGAAATCTTATGTGGCGTCTAATGGCTCGCCGGAGAATCTTACTTGGCAAATAAAAAAGCCAAACATTATTAAAAAAATCCACATAATATTACAACAAATTAAAAAAAAAAGTTAAAATTAAAAAAGATTAAACAAAAGGATAAAAAGGCATCAGACTTCAGCATTGTATCTAAAAAATTATATGCAATTTCACATCACTTTACTCGTAATTCGTACTGAAAAATAAAAAAATTAGAAATTAAGCTAAAAATAACTATATAGAAAAAAAAATTAAAAAATACATAAAGAAAAGGCTAGCAGAGACGAGGGTTGCTGCAACCCCATAGGTGGGGACTGGTTGGCTTGGGATTGCCCCCCGAGCGTTGGCGAGGGCAAGCGCTCTCACCTAGATTTGGGCGAGGGTCATGGCCCTTATACCCAGGCCTCGCCAAGAGTTGCCACTTAGCAGCAACCCCCTGTCGGTTGAGGCTTGCGACCAGGCTTGGTGAGGGCGCGACCCTCTCCCATGATTAGGCGAGTTCTGTTGGCCCTCACCCGCACTCGACATGGTGAGCCTCGCCTCGCCAACAAACAACCCCCCACCCATCACAGGCCATTGCCGACAATGGTGGGGTGGCAAAGCCCTCACCGTTGCCATTTAGTTTTTTTACTTTAAAAAAAACTTTTTACAGAGTGAATTTTTGAATAAAAATTGCCACATAGACTTTTTTTTTCAAAATAAAATTTCCATTGGAGCCCGCGTGGATTGATTTTTAGAAAAATAATTGCCATGTGGACTTATAAATGACGTGGCACTAAAATGTTTTAAATAAAAATGCCACGTATATATTTTGGCTGGAATTTCTCGTCATTTGGCACCAAAGTGATCGGTTTTTCTCCAATTTGGCACCTTTAAGTGATCCAAAAAAAAAAAATTGGCACCAAACATGAGCATCGTATATAATGGGGGTTGGCACTCTATGTGTCTCTTTTACCTCCTTTTATGTCATGAATGTAGAAACCTTACTAGTTACTAGTGGTCCTTTGTAACAAGACATGCAGGGTTGTCGATGTGTCGGGTTGGGTTTTCATCATACCTGATCCAAAGCACTGTAGGAATATACCCAATGCGGTTGGGTCGGCAGGAGTTGGGATTTGGGTTTCTTTTTTCATTATCTATTTGCAAAACATCAGCTTACACACAAACAAGATGTTAAAATCACATATGAATTTAATAGTTGGATGGCATAAAATGGCACACACAAAACTCACTTTTTGTCCAATAAATTGAAAATTAACTGTTGAAAATGAAGTACATAATATTAAGTCGTGTTTAGTAGATATCACGGTTGGACATAACGTGGTTATCAAGTGTATGAATTTTTAAATTTGTCGGCTTTACGTCAGTTTTCTTTAAAAACAAAGAAATGACGTTGTTCGTTCCATTTAATGCTGTACTTAAAAGGAATGTTTTATTGATTAATAATGACTATGATTAGATAATGTTACTCTCAGATCGCTTGGGTTATATTTGATTTATGGTATGATTTTTTTTTTTACAAAAAAGAAAAAGAACAAGAAAAAAGAGGGAAGGCAGTCTGGGCAATGGCTGGGCCAATAATCTCTCTCTTCTCCTCCTAATACAGCTTGCTTGTTGTACTCATCACCCCCCCATTCCCGCGCCAGACCCGATAGTGTGCCAAACAAATTCCTTCCCTTCGCCCACAGCTAGCTGGCCTCCACTCTACCCCCCCCCCTCCCAACATCTCCCCCCACCCTCCTCCTTCGCTATTCTTTCTGTTCTCCTCTTTTTTCCTTTTTTTTTTTCCCTCACTTTTCTCCCCCTGTTCTTTCCCTTCTGTTTCCTTGCTTTCATCCCTCCTTTTTTTTCCCTTTCCCTCCCCTTTTTTTTCTCCCCTCCTCCCCTCTTTCCGTTTTCTTGTTTCCTCGGTGTTTTAAACAAAAAACAAAAAAAAACAAAAAAAAAACAACACCAAAAAACCCACAAACCATACCCCCCGCTTTTTCCATCTAATACCCTACCAACAAAGAACCCATCAAAATCATACTAACCCACTCCATCATAAACCATCAACAAATAAAATCAACATCCTACTCAAACCCAAGCGATTCAGCACGCCATTCCCCCCCTCTCGCGAGCACGTCAGTCCTAGACAGTCCCACAGTAACACCATCTTAATTACTATATCTATAGTCATGACGCGAAATCAACGAAAACATCTTTAAGTACAACTAATTGTAAATCGGAACGAACAACTTCATTTCTTTGTTTTTAAAAGAAAAACTGACGTAAAGATCGACAAATTAAAACAATGTCTATACACCGTGATAAACACGTTATGTCCAACCGTGATATTAACTACAACACGACTTATATACGATGTATCTTCAATTCTTCACTAGTAATTTTCAAATGTATTTGGACAAAAATGGGAGTTTTGCTCGCATTTATGCACATCCAACCTATTAAATTCTCATATGTGTATTTTCCAAATCTGTTGTGTGTAAGCTATGTTTTGCCAAATCGATAAGAAAAAGAAAACCCATAATCCAATCTCCTTGCCGACCCATTACCGCATTGGGTATAATTTCATACAGTGCTTTGGATCAAGGTATGATGAAAAACCAACCGACCATCGAAAAACCATGCCCGCATGTCTCGTTACAAAGGGACAAGAGTAACTAGTACAGGTTTCTACATTCAGACATAAAGGTATGTGAAAAGAACACATAGCGTGCCAAGATCTATACCCTCACGATGCTCATTTTGGTGGCACAATTTTTTTTTTTTTGATCACTTAAGTGCCAAATTGGCCCAGAAAAACCGATCATTTATGGTGCAAGACGACTGAAATTCCAGCCAAAATATATACGTGGCATTTTGATTTAAAAACATTTTAGTGGCCAGTATTAGAAGTCCACAGGGCAATATTTTTCTAAAAACCATCCACGCGGGCTCCATATCGGAAATTTTATTTGAAAAAAAAGTCTATGTGGCAAATTTTTATTCAAAAATCACTCTTAAAAAGTTTTTTTCAAAGTAAAAACACTAAATGGCAACGGTGAGGGATTTTGACCACCCCACCATTGTCGGCAAGGGCCGTGGATGGGTGGGGGTTGTGGGTTGGAGGGAGCAGGGACTCAACTGTGGAGTTGCGGGACGGCCAACAAGAACATCGCCTAGATCTGGGCAGACGGGTCCGTTCCGGCCCTCACCAAGCCTGGTATCAAGCACCTCAACCGACAGGGGTTGACTTGCTAGTTGGCAACTCTTGGCGATGGCCGGGTATACAGGCGCCATGACCCTCGCCCAAATCTAGGTGAGAGCATGCTTGCACCTCGCACCGACTCCGGTGGGCAATCCAAGCAAAACCCGTCCCCACTAGGGGCTTCAGCAAAAAAAAAAAAAAAAAACAAAAAAAAAAAAAAAACCCCCCCCCATCCCTCGTCGCTGCTAGCTTTCTTTAATGTTATTTTTTAATTTTTTTTTCTATACATCAGTTATTTTTAGCTAATTATAAGTTTTTTATTTTTCAGTACGTTAATTACCGAAGTACAAAGTGATGGAAATTCTGCATGCATAATTTTTAGCCTACAAGATGCGAAAGTCTGATGCCTTTTATCTTTTGTTTAATCTCTTTTTAATTTTAAACTTGTTTTAATTTTTTGGTAATATAGGTGGCATTTCTTTTTCAATAATGTTTGGCTTTTTTATTCTGCCTAAGTAAGATTCTCCGGCGCGAGCCATTCAGGAGCCCAATAAGATTTCCAACAAACTCATCACCCAGATTTGAACTCAAATAATTGTTTTAAAAAAAATTAGCCACTTAAATGTCCAAAAAAAACATTATTGACACAAGTGACGCCGACCGTTACAGAAATTATGGCACTGTAAGTGTCCTTTTTTGCCCAAAAAAGGAAACCCCTGTCTGTTTGCACAAATGTGCTTGCCCAATCCATCTACAACATTCTTCTGTCGCTTTCTGCTCGGTCAACGCAAATGATAAGGGGTCAGAACAAGAATCGAATCGGAATTCAAGGATGGTCGATTCAATATGTATGAGACATTCTACAACCCTCATCTAAGTAAGACGATGAAGCCAGGCCGCACGTTCTCTCTTTCTCCATTTAATTATTTCAATACAAAAAAAGGGGGCTCTATATAAGCTTCAGAGAGCAATAAATACATTAATTACACTACACAACCATGAGTATTCCACACTTTATAACCACATCTACATAAATTCTGCCACAGATTAAATCCATTTCGGGTCATTGAGGAAAACTGATAAAAAGAGGTGACGATCCTATGGCATTAGTCATTTGAGCACTTTAGGACAACTCAAAGCCACCCAGAATACTACCCGCCTCGAGTATAATATATCTCTCCCTCCTCAGTGACTGCGCAGTTTGTAGGACTATGCTCGAACTCGGACAGATTATCGTCCGGAAGGAGTTCCCCATTGCACGGAGTAATCTCTTTGAATGAATGATTGCTTGCCACATTCAAAGTTCGAAGGTGGTTGGGACAGTTACCTGCCATCACCCTCAATAACATGCCCTGTGTTGGGTATTTGCGGCTCGTCAATACATAACTTCTATGTGGAGGGTCCAACACGCGATACATTACTGTCAATCTCGACGTCTCTTCTACTGTTGAAAAGGATGCATATCATTTTCAATGCCCATCCATTCATAAAACCACCCCCCCCTCACGAACACCCTTTCGCCGCCTCCTGCGATATTCTTCACCCCCCCCTCATACGACAGATGAGAGAGCACTCGATCGGAACGAACAAAACCATCAGTCCGGCCCCCCCTGTATGAAAAGCTTGTATCCGGTCCCACAAGCCAGCATCTGACCCACGCACTCGATACAGAGCCCGTTCTGCACACGACAGGTGGGAGCCATAATGCCCGCCCTCCCACCCACCCCCCCCCCCCTCGCGTTTCTGTTACAGACTCTATACACGATACAACATCTTTTCAGTGCGGCATCAAGGAGGCTCTTCAAAATCAAGGGTCACAATGTGCCGGGTTTAGTCTGGGTCACCTTTAATTCGTCTGTTCTCTGCTATTACCTAGAAGTAAAAAAATGGCACTGTGCTGGCCATCTGTCCCGAATATGCCTAGTTCTAACGGCTTAAGCGGAGTCGATAGTCACTGGTGCGACATTTAGGCAATGGGTTGGCATTGCACTGCTTTGGCACTGCCCTAGAAGGAATAGGAAGTTTTTTCTTTTCTTCCCCACTTTAAAAGGGTATGTGGGCATTGCTCTGACAACTGAAAATTATGCCTTCA
>JAGVVM010004638.1:0-19597 GCA_019149425.1 Psidium friedrichsthalianum | reverse complement strand
TTCAGATAAGGGTGGACTTTGCGCTCAAGTCCAGATTTGTAGTCCCAAGCAGAGGACACCTGTGAGAATATGCTAACAAGATAATATCTTAGGGTCCTTTATGGAGAGTGATTCCTCTTGGACTAGATAAATACGCGGGATTTATACAAGATAAAATGTAGATAAGAAATCTTGATTAGGGAGTGGGATATCTTCGTGATTGGAATAGCTTTCTTTACCCTCGAATAAAAATAAAACAATGAGGTGGCCCAATGGACGTGATGTAGCAACGTGTTTGCAGTTTCCATCGAAATATCTCCACGACAGTTGAGATCATTTCTTCTTATCACCAATACAATTGTCATGCCTGTTTTTGACCACCGCCCGGATGTTATGACGGTTCAACGATCGTTAATCCGACGACTAAGGTGTGAAGAGAAGTTATACATCAACATGAAAAACTTTGAATTTAAAACAATTTAACCCGTCTTGCGTATGATAGTAATATATTCTTACTTTACAACAAAAAAAAAACAATTTAACCTGTCTTCGTGGAGGCGCATGAGATGATGACTCTGTAGTGGTGGTTACTAAACTATTAATATTTATCCTGACCTGAGCTGGTGAGAGAGATTTGGAGCTTAAGGCCATGGTCGTCCAAGCTTAGTTGAGATTAGTGCTAGTATTCGACTTGAGTATCGTGGAGCTCTGTAAAACCTGAACCAAATATCTGATTTGCCAATATCTTTAGGCTCCATTTGTTTAAAAAAAAAATGAATGGTCGGAAAAATGTTTTTTTCTTAAATGATTCGCTTGTATTACTTAGAAACGATAAGAACGAAAAAAATATTTTAAATCCTCCACAAAAAAGTATGCACTTAAAATAGTATCTATAATGAAAATATTTTTGTGAGTAATTATTTTTGTGTCAATTTGGACGGAGTTTACGGAGGAATTGATTACAATCAGTTCAATAAGTTCTAGGACTTGACTGCTATTTTCGAAAGTTTTTTTAGGACTCATTGCACTTTCACCAAAATTTTTGGATTTTTTGTACTCTTATCCCTATTATTTAGTAACAGTTCTCAAGGAAATATTCTATCTACCAATTGCGAATCCATGTCGCGTTATCGAGATAGATTTTTGCGACAAACTATAGATTATAGGAGACACAACGAAGGTCTAGGGAGAGAGAGGAGAGCGATTACTATGATTTTTGGCTTTGCAATAAATCTTAACAGAAAATAGTCAAAAACTATAGAAGAGGGGGTTTTTTTTTTTTTTAGGCATATGTTTATTTCTTGTGTAGGAAAAAGTGAACCAAATAAAAAAATAGAACAAGAAAGGATCAGATTACGTGATTCGATAACTTGAGAATTAACTATAGATTGATAGATGAAAATTATAGGCACACACTCGAGTTATTAAAACAATTTTAATGTTTTCCAGCTCCCAATTACAAGTAAATAACTCGCATAGTTAGCCTTCACAATTTCCCATGAGACAATTACCAATTTTTTAAAAAGAAAACAACAAATGTCACCACAAGATTTAGGCTGCGTTTGGGAACTGCTTTCCCAAGCGGCTTTGGGTCCAAAACCCCTTGGGCCAAAATTTAGGTGTTTTGCAAAAAATTTCCAAACATCCCTAGTTAAAAGTGCAGCCTTGAAAATGGCTAAAAACCCAAGACCATTTGAAGGTTGCTCCTTTAACTTTAAGCTTGGGCATGAAGGCCGCTGCAAGCACCGTCACAGCAAGTCTGCCGTCGCCAACCGACTTTAACAGCCGACCACCCCCTACTCCCCTTGCTGCCTCGCCCAATGACGAGAAGGTCGAGGCTTGGTCTCACTGGGCGAGGCCTTCTGGTCGGTCACCGGACCGGCTGGGAGGTAGGGGCGGGGTGGGAAGGAAAAAAAAGGAAAAGAAAAAAAAAAGAAAACAAACGAAATAAAAATTATAAAAATTAAATATTTGATGCCACCTAGTCAAAAGACTTTTCAAATTTATATTTACCAAAACAGCATTTTTTTTCCAAAGCACCTTTCCGAGGTATTTTCAAATTACAGGTTTATCAAATAATTTTCTGTATTTCATCAACTCTTTAATCTAAAGGCCTTACATTTCCCAAAGGCTTTTCCCCACCCAAGTCACACCAAAACGCACTTACTAGCTTCAAAACATTTGCATTCTTCATGATATTCATAAGACACCACCAATTAGTTGTAATGGCCAGGAGAGCCGTGGCATCTCTACTTGTGCTAAAATAAAGCCCACTTTTACGTATATCCATAATCTATATATAGAGAGAGAGATCGAGCTCGACCGAGTCGAAGACATAAAAGAAAGGGTCACTCGCGGTGCGATAGAGCACCGAGAGAGTGCAAAAGGCTTGTCTTGAGGAATCTTCTATAACTCGATTACGATATGTTTGCGCGACACGGATCGCTTTAGAAACGTCGCAAAGACGTGGAAGCTATTAATGCTTAAACTTAGGACCATCTTGCCAACCAAAGCTCGGCTCCGAGAATTAATCAGCAAGCCAAAATCGGGTCGAAGCCTCCGGTTTAGGATCCGGATTGTGCCTCCCATCAATGACTGGAAAGGAAGGAGAAAGAGGGGGAAAAGAAAGAAAGCTTATGTGCATAACATTACTTTTGTGTGGTTGGACGTCAGCTTTCATATGGCGATGAAAGGGCGATGTATGAACGCACTTATGTTCTCATCTTCACTTTTTACGAGAAAGTAGTTTTTATTCGAACCAGGGCATCTGCCTTTGACACGCCGTTTATCTTCCCGTCACGGGCGGCCATCATGGCCGAGCCTCCGGCTTAAACGACGCTCTTAGCTTCTCGACAAAAACTCTGCCTTAGCCAGTTCCAGCACCTCCCACTCCATGATAAACACCTTCGCCGCCGAAAAAGCCCACGCACTTCCACAGATCTCCTCTCCACCATCTCAGCATCACTCCCTCTGCCCATCTATTAGCGGGCTTTTTACGAAAAACGGGTTTAAAATTTTAAGGTTTTACGAAATTGGGTTTTTTAAAAAAAATTTACGAAAACGGGGCTAGTTCGGCACCCTAGGAGCCGAACTCTAGTTCGGCACCGAGGGTGCCGAACAAGGAGGCTTGTTCGGCTCTTTAAGAGCCGAACAGGGGGGCTCCCCCGACCCACAAAGGGGGCCCTCCCCCCCCCCCCCACCCCACTCCCCCTCCCAAATGTTATTTTTAATTAATTTGAAGTATTGTTTTTTTTATTTTTAGAAAAATACTAAAAACCTAAAAAATATGAAAATATATTTCTTGTGCAAAATGATTCCTATGCTTGGCCAAGGTCTCCAAAATTGATATTTCAATTTTCTCATTTTTTCTTGATTTCTTAATCAAGTTTTTTTAAGATAATGAATAGAATATCTATAACAACAAATCTATAATTGCCGAAGAATTCATATTCAGAAGCTTAGTGAAGCCTGAGGATCCAATTTGGAAGAAAAATAATTTTTTGCAATTTTCGTAATTTTTACAAATTTATCCTAATAACAAATATCCGAAAATAAAAAATAGATTCCTGGCCAAAAAATACAGAAAGATTGCCAATATTTTATTTTAATACCTTCCGTGTTGAAACCATTTAAAATACTGACTTTTTTTTCGTGAACACTTTTTTTGCTCTCAAATGCTATTTTTTTTTATTAATTTTGAAGTATTTTTATATTTTCAGAAAAATACTAAAAATGCGAAAAATATGAAAATTTATTTTTTTTTCAAAAATGGTTCCCTATGGTTGGCCAAGGTCTCCAAAGTTGATTTTTCAATTTTCTCATTTTTCTTGATTTTCGTGAACACTTTTTTTCCCTCAAAAAAAAATTTCCTACCCCCAAAACCCCCCACCCCCACCCCCACCCAACTCCTTGATTAAGATTACGAATATGATTTTTCAATATGAATATGAATATTGTATTTAAAATTATGAAAATTTCCAAAAATTATTTTTTCACCCAAATTGGTTTCTCGGGCTTAAGTAAAGCTTTCAAATATGATTTTTCAATTTTATAGTTTTTATTTTCTAATAATTTTCTTTAAAAACTTGATTAAGAAATCAAGAAAAATGAGAAAATTGAAAAATCAACTTTGGAGACCTTGGCCAACCATAGGGAACCATTTTTGAAAAAAAAATAAATTTTCATATTTTTCGCATTTTTAGTATTTTCTGAAAATATAAAAATACTTCAAAATTAATATAAAAAAAAAAGCATTTGAGAGCAAAAAAGTGTTCACGAAAAAAAAAGTCAGTATTTAAATGGTTCAACATGGAAAGGTATTTAAAATAAATATTGGCAATCTTTCTATATTTTTTAGGCCACAAAATCTATTTTTTTTATTTTCGGATATTTTGTTATTATGGATAAATTTGTAAAAATTACGAAAATTGAAAAAAATTATTTTTTCTGTCAAATTGGATCCTCAGGCTTCACTAAAGCTTCTGAATATGAATTTTCGGCAATTATAGATTTGTTGTTATAGATATTCTATTAATTATCTTAAAAAAACTTGATTAAGAAAATCAGAAAAAATGAGAAAATTGAAATATCAATTTTGGAGACTTTGGCCAAGCATAGGGAACCATTTTTGCACAAGAAATATATTTTCATATTTTTTCGCGTTTTTAGTATTTTTTTGAAAAAAAAATACTTCAAAATTAATTAAAAATAACATTTTAGGGAGGGGGGGGGGGGGGGGGGAGGGGTGGGGGGGGGGAGAGGGGCCCCCTCTGTTGAGTGGGGAGCCCCCTTGTTTCGGCTCTTAAAGAGCCGAACAAGGTTTGTTCTCCTTGTTCGGCTCTTAAAGAGCCGAACAAACCTCCTTGTTCGGCACTTAAAGTGCCGAACAAGCCCCGTTTTCGTAAATTTTTTTTTTAAAATCCAAATTCGTAAAACTTAAAATTTTAAACCCGTTTTTGTAAAAAGCCCTCTATTAGCGGATCTCCGCTGCCGTCTGCCACCACCACTCGCCACCCCTAACGTTCTCATCCTTTTCCCACTCGTCTGATCTCTTCCCAGCCATGGGATTGCAATACTCGTGGTCCTGGTCAGCGCCGGCCGGCAACGCCAGCTCCCATATTAGGTTCGCCATGTTCACCGGCAGGACCGGGTTGGTTGAACAGCCTCACTCTCCGTCCTCGCGGACCCATTGAAGAAGGGGTGGTGCAATATCATCCTTGATCGCCAATGGCTCTAGATCCTCACAACCGATGATCCTCCGTGACTTACTCCAAGTTTGTCCTTGGCACAATCACCTGCCGCCTCCATGGTCCTCGGCACAATCATGCGCCGCCTCGATGGTCCAACTATCCTCACCATGCCCGATTCCGCCCGCCCCTTTGCTGTGCTCGTCAAGGATGGTCCGAGTGGCCGTCTTGGACCATGACAGGGAATGGACCAGCTCCAAACTGTGTTTTCGGGCATGCTCGATCGGGGCTGCCCTGGCCGGCCTAGTGAGGTTGTGTGGGCGCTGATAAAACCAGCTCAACTCGTAAACGGACTGATGTAAAGGATTAAGCATAGGGTTAACGACACGGTTGAGAATAAATGAAACGGGTCGACAAACGTCGCAGCATATCCGCACGTATAGATTCAAATGTTGCCAATCTGTTGAAGGACTGATCTCTGGCAATATGCATGGTTTGCTCTTGCCTGACCTGATATCACCACCCACAGCATAAGCGAGCTTGAGAGAGAGAAGAGGGGGGGGGGGGCGGGGGTGGTGGGCGAGGGGGGGGGGGGGGGAGGTGATGTTGCATATTACTTGAATTTAGTTTTTAGGTTTCGGGTTTTTAGCAATTTAATCCTCCGCGGTTTTATTTTGTGCAACCGAATCCTCCAACCTTTCTGGACTTGTGCAATCAATTGATTTGACTACTTATTGCGATAGGTACGACCGAATTCATAACAATAATTTAATAATTATTTTGAAATCCACTCTTTTAAGAATTTGTAACTTAAAAAACACTCTTGTTCTCACATTTACCCAAAAATCGTTAGTCTAGCAAAGTCCATTAAAAAATTTAGAGATATCTCCACTGGGAATCCTAAAACTTGCCAGCCAAAGTGCAATTGAGAACCAAAATTCGCAAAAAATTGCAATCAAATCCTACAATTTGTGAAATTGATGTAGTTAAGTCCTAAAGTTAATTCCATCCAACGTGGCTTACGAAAAATGCTGATGTGAAATTTTTTAATATTTCTCTTTCCTATATGACAATGACGTGGCTAAAATGACGCTATTTTTCGTGCGAATTGATTTTTAATATAATTTTTTAATATTTTCTCTTTCCTCCTGCATATAGACAATATTAAATGACGAAATAGATGACATCATCATAATTAAGTGCCATTGAGCTAGCATTACAACAATACAAATATAAACGAAGACGTCTTTAAGTTTTTGAGATTATTTTGATAAATGTTTATCCCGATTTAATATAATATTATAATCACTCGGAAATTTTGTATATGTGGGTTTTTTTTGCCTATCATAAGGAATCCAAAAAACAATTCTCATCGTTTAATATAGCATAATCACTCTATTTTTCTATTCTTTGTTTCCTGAAATAGAAATAAGAATAAAAATCTGCTTGGAAATGTAAATTGATTTTTTTTTCCAAAATAGAAACAAGAGAAGAATAAATAAAAACCCACCCATCGGTGGCCCAGCTGGTTTGCCGGCTCCGGTCCTTTCACGAGAGCTCCTGGGTCGAACCTCGCTGTGGTACGGTGATTTAAGTGGAGGGTCGTGGCGTGGGATGCTGCCGTAGCCTCCCGGAGGATTAGTCGAGGTGCGCGATCCGTACGGACGCTGGCCCGGACACCTTCGATACCAAAAAAAAAAAACAAGAAGTAAATAAAAGTAGTTTCATTGTTACCGGAAATTAAAAAGAGAGATAATATCATTTTTAGAAAAACAAGCTCAGGATAATTTAATACTTTTCTTTACAACTATGAGTCCCCACCCACGCCGCTGGCCGCTAGGTTGGTTCCATTGACATTTTTATAATTAATAAAAAATTGACAATAGAAATTTTTAGGATTGTACCAAACGCATTTATGTTTTTTTTCCCTATTCCGAAAATAGAAATTTTGGTAATTATCAAACGCGTTCTTTTCAAAAACTGTTTTCAGGGAACATAATCATAAAAAACCATTTTTGCTCAAAAATATTTCTGGGAATAGAAACGTTGCCAAATGCACCCTTATCGATAAATTCCAACAAAAGCAATACATATTGATAAACATCACGATTGCAAAGTATTAAATGAAGGATGAAACCGCCAATTTTGCATACAATCAAGATAGTAATAACGCAGCTTCTTTAATTTGAACGTATTTTCTTTCTTGACATATAATATATATGCTAAATTTTGAACATTTCCTTTCTTTTTTCTTAATTAAACTTATTTTCATCTACTGTCCTTGCCACATACGACAAGTTTGGGGTGCATAATAATAATTTGAAATTTAAGATGGTATAAAACATTACAGTAGCTGACTCCAGGTTAGAGAGGTAACTTAGTTTATCGGGGCAATCCCGAACCGAGGAAAAAGAAGTGAAGACCGTCATCCGATTATATAGCTAATCCTTTGATAATCATCATTAATTATTTACTTTATTGGATTATATAAGCAATCCATTGATAATCATCGTTGACCATTTGCTTTATCCAATCTATCAAAGCAAAAAACCACATAAATGACAAAAAGGCAATAAGCCCAAGTTTCGCGCATGATTGATCAATCAGTGGCCATATCCTAGAGTACAACCTCAATCTCTGGTAAATAATGTAGATTTATGCTGTTACGGTATACCACGGCAGGATTTAATTTCTTGAAATTGACAGCCAAAAATATTGCCCAAGAAGGGAGAAAATAAGAGGCACGAAGTTGGGAACTTTGATTTCTTTTTTTGTTTCCGAAGCATTTTTTATAAATTAGAGAAAAATGACACAAATGGCTTATAAACTTTGGCTTAATGTGATCTATGAACTTTTAGTTTGACCAATATAGTTTTAAATTTAGCCTAATATGTAATGTGATATCTGAACTTTCAATTTGTTCAATTGTAATCCCCGAACTTTTAGAACTATTCAACTTAGACCTTAAATATAAGAAAATCTCAAATTTCGCCCTCGAATTTAAATTAATGGAAGGACTATATCGAACATCTTCCCATATACCAAGAATTAAAAAATTCAGGGATCATATTAGTCGATTAAAAATTCAAGAACTATATTGCAAATTGAGTTGTAGTTCAGGGATCACATTGGCTTAAATTAAAATTTTCAGGATCATATTGCATATTAGATCAAAATTTAGAGATCGTTTATGTCCTTATCCATAAATTAGGTATATTTCCTTATCACGAAAGGAAAGAGAGAGAGGAAAGTGGGGTTGCTCCAAATGGACGCTCTTAGCGAAGAAGCAACTTTTCCTATCCGCCAGTCACCATCGACCAGCATTTACTTTTCTTTTAGTCAGCAAAAATAAAAGCATCCCAGCGATCATAGATCAGCCAGTTCAGTTTCAGTTTGTTTGTCATTGGCTTAGAAAGTGGAGAAAAGGAGGAAAAAAGTGCAGATTCCTGGCCACTTGGGGCCCAAAAAACTAGAGGGTACAAGTCAAGATGGAATTCCCCTCTGCATGATTTATGAATTTCAATAGCTCATGTTACTATATTTAAATAGGCTAAGCTCTATTTATTTTGTAAAAAATAATTTATCAAAAAAATTTTTCGAATTTGCAACATTTGGGCGGCAGAAGATGACCTAGTCCTCAAAATATTTTCCTCCTATGGAAAAAAAAACTCCTTCAAGATTGGAGAAAATATTTTCATCATCTTTCCTTTCAAGTCTCTTTCACATTTCCTTTCTTTTAAATTTAATTTTACTTTATTTTTATTTATTTTATTTTTTTAAAATCAAATATATTTTTTAAATTTTCTCCTTAATTTTTTTTCTTTCTCATTTTTATTTTCTTTTCTCCTTCTTCCTATTCCTCCGCCACTGCTCCTTCCTTCGACGACCACGACCTTGGCGTCAGTCGACAAACTAGCGATGGGCTGGCGAGCTCGGCTTGGCCGATCCCGACGAATAGATAAAGTCGACAAATGAATACAACGGAGTTGAGCTTGAATGGATCGGGAACATATGCGTACCGCAAGACCCGCGACCCAAGCCAAGATGACGAGACCCGGCCTTAACACAGCAGACTTCATTCAAATCAATGACCATTTGTCAGATGAGAAGAGAGAGAGAGAGAGAGGCGCCACAACTGAGCGAGGTCATCTTCTGGAGAGGGGAAGGTAAAGTCGACCTTGACAACACAGGAGGACTCAACCGCTGTGAACTCATGAAGATGGAGGCGTTCAGGCAGTGGAAGATGGGCTGTTCGTCGTTTCGTCCAGAACCTGGACTTGCCGTCGCTGATCACCACCTTCTTCATCGGTTTAGCCCATAATCTCTACACATGTTGGTCCTCTCGCCCTTGTGTCCGTTTGCCACACTCGTCGGGACTGGCAAAGCCTCGAGCTCACCTGCGGGCGGTCTCGACGTGGCCGGCGATGGTCGAAACCAAAAGGAAAAGGGAATAAAATGAAAAGAGAAAGAAGGAAAATAAAAGACAAATATTAAAACATTAAAAAAATTTAATTTTTTTTTAAAATGGGAAGATAAATAAAGAGAAAAAAGTATCGAATGGAGTGCATGGAGGAAAATCAAATCCACTTTTCCATACCAAATGACGAAAATATTTTTCAAGTTTTTTCATATTTCAGCCAAACATCGAAAAGTATAATCATTTTCCTAGAAATTCTCTTCTCGTTTTTTTTTTCTAAAAACACTCATTTTTCGCGAAAAACGAAACCTAATTATAAAAAAAGGTTGCATTATTTGGAAATTCTTAATTGAACAAATTAAAAGGTAAGGGTTAATATCACGAAAAGTCCAAATTAGTACACCTATGACAATTTTATTAATTTTTTTTATCACAAAAATTTAAAATTGGTATACTTGTAATAAATTTCCCAAGTTGATACGTTTATGAAAAATTTATCTTCCTTAATTTTCGTTATTTACCATCAAATTGTTGAGTTGAGTGACACATGACATGACTGAGTGACAAGTTGTAGTAATTTCCTCTGTTTGTTACAAATGCATCATTTTGGGGGGGTTTTTCATGGTATTAATCCAATTTAGCGGAACTAACGAAGGGTAATTATAACATGTAATCAGTTGGGATAAATTTATCACAAGTGACCAATTAGATTTTTGGTTGTCAAAAAAGTATTTGGAATAAATTTAACACGTGTGTACTAATTGAAAATTTTTTATGGTAAAAAAATAGTTTAAAGTAAATTTGTCATATATATCAATTTGAATTTTTATATGATAAAAAATAATTTATAATAAATTTGTCACAGATATATTAATTTGGAGTTTTTTGTGATTTAACCTAAAAGATAAAGGACGCGATCGCACAGTTAACATATAGTTATAGCACCGCAGATGGGGTTATCCCTTTTGTTCATAAGATGCTCTCAGATAAATCAAATATTCCAAACATTTTGACCAAAGAAAAAAATATATATTCCAACACAAATCCGAAAGATTCCTACATATTCACGCAAATAAAGCAGACCAAGAATCAACCTTGCCGTAAAATAAAAGTGAAAAAAAAAAGAAAAACTAGAAACTTCGTTGAGTGCCTGACGACTTCGCCGCATACATTGTTAATTAAATTAAATCAAGCACTAACGTCAGCAATTAATACGAGAGAAAGCGGAGGCCTGCGTTTGTGTCTGATCTCTTTCCCTTGCGGAATCTTCCATTCATTTCGTTGATCCCTCTTTCGTTTTTCTCTTGCTTGCCCGATCGAATCCGCTATTTCCTAAATAAAACTTCCGAAGATCAAACAAAGTGTAATCCTTCATTGCCCATCTGCTTCTTTTATAAGTGTTCTTGCTTCGTCCCCTTTGAGCTATTACACCAGAAGAAACAGAGCAAGAGATTAACAGAGTTAAACAGAGAGGGACAATAGGGATGTTGCATGCGTGTGAGGATGCTGTTCAGATCAGTGAGTTGGAGGAGGCGAAGGGCACGATCGAGATCACCGTGAACTGCCCGACAAAACTGGACTGGGATATGACTTGTGCAGGATCATCTTGCTCTTTGGGTTGAGCATTACCAAAGCAGGTGAGCTGTGTTTTCTGTGTTCCCTGCAGAGTGTTGTTTTGATGGGGGGCAGATCTGTGTGTCATGAGTCATGGGTTGCGCTTCATTTGCGCTTCCTCCTATTCAATTCGATATTAGGAAAAATGGGCCATTCAGAGATTTCATGATCCTCTCTCCAAGTTTTGATTTTTCTGATAGATTGGATTGAGGGTTGGAGTAGAATGAATGCATGCCATTTCAGACTTTTCTGGAGACCTCTAGTAAACCAAGGACGACGAGGACAAGAACTCTTTACTTTTGAATGAGTTTTCACATTTCCATTTGAGGGACTCAGATGCAAAGACAAATGGAGTAACATGTCACTGCGACAAAAGATCCGATTTTTGCAGCACCAGGAGTGACTTTGTTGTTCTTTAATCTCCTTTTCTGTTGCATCTTCTTGTTTTACAGATATGTCGACGGATCGGAAGTGGTGCTACCTTGTGCTTTGGGTGGTGGGGAGACCAACAACGAGGTGGGGTTTGTTGAAGAAGAGACTGTTGGAGGTGTGCCCTTCATTTTTTTCTGTGTCAGGAATTGATTACTACAGACCAGAGATGGATCAGCCGAAGCCCCATGGTGTCTTCCTCTTGAAGTTCTGGTGCTCCCGCGACCGTAAAGGGCTATCACATGGTGAGATTTCTCCTCCCCTAGGTCCCTTTTCGCTTGATGTAAACTGTATTTCAGATCTAATTAGTTCACACACGTTTCTAATTAACTATCAGATTTCGTTTCTACTGGAAAGTATCCTTGGTTTTAAAGTGCACTGCTATTTCCACATGGGTACTGTTAATTTGCATTTTAAATTGGGAGTTTCTTTCCATTAGTTCGACAACGCATGTTATAGCATGATCTATGTCCCATCTATAATGCACATAATAAGAATCTTATTATATATCAGGCCATATATCGGGCCTGAAATGTTAGCTAAGATGCAAAGTCTGATCGGAAACTAAATGCAAAGTAGTTTAACATTTGAGTTTTGTTGAACTTCCTCTTACTATATGCAGTAATGATACTGTTTCTGTCCAGCATTTGCGCTCCTGCACTACAATTAAGCAAATGCTTCTTGTTCTTGCCATCTTCACATTCCCTCCGCTAGCGGGTTAACATATTTTACATGCTAATTTGTGGTAAATTCCAATTCGTAGAGTTTTGATTTACTTCTCCATTTCGGCCTCCTGGAGAAATGGCCAGGTCAACTTCTTACATGGAAAAAATTAGCATTCTGAGCAGACGTGTCCTCTCCAAAAGCATTTGTTGATTAGTCTTTAACTGCATCATTGCTGTATGACAACTTCCCTTTTCTTCCTATATTTGTCGACAAATGATTCTGTCTGTGCATTTTCTGTTTCTGCTATTAGATGTAACAAGGGTTCTCTGTGAGTTGGAGCTTACAATAAAGAGAGTGAAGGTGTCCACTGCTCCAGATGGGAGGGTGATGCACCTCTTCTTCGTGACAGACTCGAGGTTTGACTTGATAGTTTTTATCTTTGTTCTTCTGTTCTTCTTTTTCTTGTCCTGTTATATGGAGGAGAAGCCCTTTATCTTCTGTTTCCAGTGTTGCTTGCTTTTGCTTATTCACTTTCTGAAAGACGTCAAATGCCTATTAATATTTGAAGAACATCTGGAGAAATTTGAATCTATTAATGGGAAGCGGGAGTTCCCATTCCATAAGAGCTCGAGCCAATCGAAATACTTGCTGAAAATACTCAAGAATCCTATCTCTGACCTAAGGTTAGGCATTTTAACCTAAATGGTTGGTTGATTAAGTTTGGCTGTCTTCGATGAGGCAAGGATAGGCCACCCTACCAGTAGAATCGGAAGTTCAAATGTTTAACTGAGGAGCCAGATATTAGGAACCTAATGTAGCAGAAAGGTCTTCTTAAGTTTATCAAATTGATGTTCACAATCAGCTGCATTGCCAAATACAAGTGACTCCCGACGTCTAAGTTCTGGCCATTACCATTGTCCAAGTTTGCTGTAGTAAAATCATCTTCTTAATTTTATCCAATTTATGTATACGATCAGCTACATTGCCAAATAAAAGCGACTTCCTACATCTTAAGTTCGGGCCATTACCATTATCTAAGTTTGCCATTGCATCACTTATATGGTAAGTAATCATTGTCAAATATATGGGGTCGTAATGCTCCATTTAGCGAAGGGTTTGCTTATTATCTGTTTTATACTTCATACAGTATGCAATTCGACTTGAAAGCATATAGGTTCTTTGGTAGAGTTCTTCTTCTGGCCGGATATGATCAATAATGGTGAGACCTCTTGTGACTGAAAACACTAAAGAGGTAAATACACTTTTATCACTAAATCAAGGACACCGAAGCACTGAGCTCAATTGATTCAGTTTGTGTGTCTCTCTTGTCCGAGATTATGTATTGAGCTTTGAAAGGATGACCTTCATTTGACAGTAGTAATCTGATGCAAGATCAAGTTGCGTTTTCCCTTCTATACTAACGAATTGCTGTCTACTTCCTTGGGCAGAGCACTTCTTCATACTCAGCAGAGACAGGAGGACACGATGTGTCTTCTCAGAGATGTACTAGGGGACTCCATTCTTAGTTGTGAGATTGAAATGGCCAGCCCTGAAGTCACTACCTGTTCACAGGGATTGCTATTTCTGCCGTCTGCTGTTACTGAAGACATGTTCAGCTTAGAACTATCGAGCGAAAACCCCAACCGGCTCTCTTTTCTCTAACCCCCTTTCTATTATCATTGACAACTCCCTTAGCCATTGCACACTGTCGTTCAGGTCTTTTGTCAGGACCATAAAGGTCTGATCTATGATATTATGGGACGTTGAAGGATTATAACATCCAGGTAGACATATACACGTTTCCAGATAGAACTGTGCATTTTGGAAGCGATATTCAAAAGACTTGAGAGTTCGTAATGGAACAATCTAGCCCTTGTACTTTGATTGACTCGATTCGATGCTTTTCCCTGCAGGTATGTTACGGACGGTTCTGTGTGAAAGTGAAAGGGAACTGCGAGGTGGAGTTGTTCATCACGCAAGCGATGGCAATAAGATAGTCGATCCAAACAAAAAGGGCGCGTTATGTTCTCGTCTTAGAATGGAGCTCTGGCGCCCTCTTAGGGTGGCCGTCGTGAACCGGGGTCCAGACACCGAGTTGCTAGTCGCTAATCCCGTCGCATTGTCGGAAGTGGCCGACCGCTCGTGTTCCATGACATTACTCTCGCTCTAGAGACTCTCAACACTCGGATCTTTTCGGTCGTCCCGATTGCCTTTCCAACGCCCTCAAGGAACAACTCATCACAATCATCCGTATAATCCCATTGACGTTTCCTTTTGCAGGTAGAAATTGGGAGACACATGGTGCACAACCGGGAGTGGGAAGTGTACAGAATCTTGATGACGAAGCCGATAGCTTGCGCGTACCGAGAAAGAAGATCAAGGAAGGCGTCAGAAACAAATTGATGGGATGGGAGTAGGTTGAGATGTGTGATGTGAGTTTAAGTTTACCAGTCTCTCATCGCCATTAGTGTACAGAAAATTGCTTTCAGTTTTAGCCATACAAATCCCATCTAGATCAATCTAATAGAGGCAATCACTGTATATCACGAGACGCTGGGGATACAAATCATGTCTAGGTGCTTCCCAATCCCAACTAAGTCTGCACTTTTCATCAGAATACCAGCATTCGCATATCATTGATGCAGTATATTTGACTACAGCAGTGCAAGTGAATTCTGTTGGTACTCTGATCCACATTCAGGTGAAGGATTTCGAGGTCGTCCGGTCTGGTTTTCATATTTCCTTGAGCAGATTGCGGAATTGCTGACGGGTCTATCTCCGTTTCAGGCTCCGCCACAGAAGAGTCGAGCTCGGTAGCAGGAGATCTGGGTTTAATTCTCGGCTCTGTTTGCAGGGCGAGCGGGTACTCTAACGAGGGTCAATTCAGACTTTCGCTTCGCAAGTTACCGAGCAGTGAGCCGTCTGAGACTCACGGTCGTACCAAAGGAGAGAAAATGGAGCTGTATCTTTGCCTGAAGGTCACTGATCTTGTGCATGATGCCACCGGGTCCTTCGCGCCGTGGCTGCCCTGGACCACCTCCCTTCCGGAGACGCCGAGTTGGCAAAAGGGAATGGAAAAGGAAAAGGTGAAAGAAGGGGCACAAAGTGCTGGATTTATTTTAGAACTAGAATTATTGGTTTGGCTTTCATGCACAGTGCCGGTAACTGGGGTATATTACCAGCAAGCTGGTTATCAAGATTGTGCGAAGTACAGGTGGATAACGTAAGAGCCGAAGTTTCGATAATTCACTTATGGCATTAGTTACAAGCCTATGCGATGGTTGCCATACTGAAAATACACGTGAAATCTACCGAACTTTCTCACCGTTACACGTTTCAAGTTGAGAGAAAAATGTTTTTTATCTTTTCTTTTTAGGGAATACTCTCGAATTTTTGAATGTGTTAAGATGAACCCTTTTAGCAAAGAATTTGCTTATTTCGTGGCCCCTAAAGCATTACTTAGGTTGCAGTTGGTTTGATTTTAGAAGGGTCTTGGGAGTGGAAATGCGAGAAAACCTTCTTGCCTAATCGTATTTGGGGGAAAAAATACATATAGACTTGGTGAAAAATCCTTTAAAAAGAAACTTTGTTTAACTAGTGTCGACAATTTTTTTGTTTGGCAAGGGCCTTGGTTACAAATTCTCTTTTGTGTTTATTGCAAAAAAAAAAAAAATCAACTCAGCAGTAGAAGCTGCGCAGAGTCATCCTTTACGTTTTAATTGGGTTCTCCCCGTATTTTTGCTTTTTTTTTTTTTTTTTTTTTTGCGCCCAACCACCCCCCCCCTCATGAACACGACAACACAAGAGAATTTTCATATATCTAGGACGCTAAGTTGACGTTGAATATGTACAAAAGTTCAAGGACTCAATAAAATTTAAAAGGTCATGAATCCACCGCTTACACATAAAGATATGAGCCATTGGTGGCACTTCCTATTTGATTAAATATAACACACATGCGATAGAGACAGGTACAACGTGATCAGAATCACAAGACTTTCTTATTGCTTTTCTTTTGGACTGTTAGTGAGAGCATCTTGATGCATTTTAGTACATTCGATTCGAAAAAAGAATTAATATTTTGAAAATCGTTTTATAAGGTTGTACATTTTCTTTCGTGTAGCGTTGATTTGACAGGAACAAGACAGCAAATTTTCTAATGGATTATTTAACGAAAGTGTTCTAAGGCATCATTTATAAAAATCAATAAGAATATCTAAACACTTAGAAGCCTGATTAATAAAAATGAATCTATATTAATGGACTAATAACACGTGGGAAAAAATTTTCTCTAAATTTTAACTGGCCACGAGAAACTGGGTGCCAATGCCCTCTAAATACAGGAACAAGTCACAAACCTATTGCACTTATGTCAATTTATTCAAACCTTTTAATTTCTCTAATTTAGTACTAAAACATTTACAATTTATCAATTTAATCCAAACTTTTTCAATTGCTCTAATTTAGTCTTAAATAATTTTTGATAATTTGTATTCCAATACTAACATTCAATTGTGCTAATTTACTCCTAAATCTTTAGACAATTTACCAATTTAATCAAAATCTTTTAACGGATTTCTCAATTTATACCTTTCAGCCAAATGTTTTGAATCAAAAAGACTGAGATGACAATTCGATTCAATGCCAACCGTTCCTAAATGACACAAAAGGGCTAATTATGGACAATTTTTTTCAATTTCTTATTTTTGTAATATTTTTTCTTTCCTTTTTTTTTTTTTTTGCTTTCTTTTCTGTTTTTTCTTTGCTAGGGGCCCTCGCCAGATCACAAAATCTCTCTCAATTTATAAGGGTTCCTTATTAACAAATATCCAACACTTATGAAGCCTATTTAATAATTAATGGACTAATAACACACAAAAAGACGTCGATTGAAAACTAAAATTTTTCTATTATTTGGCACATGAATACAGCTTCAGGGGACAACTCGCGTATTTCTTTTGGGGATGGTTAAACTGTGAAAGTGTGAGTTACGCCTTGTAAAAATATGAAGCACATATGCAAATGTAACTGCCTGCGAGAAAAGTTGTGTCAAAACACCTCTAAATATGTAAAAAGATTGAGATAATGTTCGATTTTCAAAAGCCGATCGATTAGTCTGGACAAAACTGAATTAAGAGTGGAAAAAAATAAAATCGAGTACTTAGCGCGGAATTTATAAGAGTGACATCCTATTCGATTCCACTTTTAAGTGCCGATAATTGACTTGTTCGATAATCAATCGCGATCAGATATTGAATTTTGGTGAATTCATTACGTTGCGATTTTTGAAAAGCGGTAGCAAAATTGGGAATAGAATGGAGACTGACTTTAATATTGAAAAAATAATTCTCCAGTTCTCGCTAGTATTTTGAAAGAAAGTTGGGTCGTGACAAAAAAATTGAATCACCTCAATTATGCCGAGGATGCCAGAATTCCAAGTGAAAGCTGAAACATGTATTTTCTGGGATATATCATTATACCACACTGGTCTTATTATTTAACCCCTTAATCAATCAAGTTCTATTAGTAATTATGTCCTAAGTTCATGTGACTTATGTGTGTTGGTTAGAGAATGTTTGGTTAGAGACGGTCGCACAGGCAGATGTAGACTCCCAACTTTGTATGAAATTACGAGAAAAAGAATTTAACGGTTCACCACCCACCGGCTTGGTGGCCAGTGGTTGGGGATCTACACGGCTGCAGTGTCGAAGTATCGAGTTCTCGACTCGAGCGAATAGGCATCACGGGAAAGCTAAGATCCAGGGTGCAGGTTGTCTTACCGGATCTCCGTGGGGGTGGTAGGGTACCTGTGGTGCCTCTCCGGGATTAGTCGAGTCGCCGTCGGTTTGAGCGTGTAAGCTCGCCGCACGGATGGACAACCCGGTATCAAAAAAAAAAATATTAAACGGTTCACCACTTTTTACGATTGTATGCACTTTGGGTAGGAGACACTTTTCGCTCATTTAATTAAATGTCATACACCTTTAAAGAAAGATTCAATTGAGTGGACATCCAACACATACTTCCGAGGGTCCAATCTAACGTGGATTTATTTTAATGAGTAGCTAGTCCAAATTCTGTCAGCCAAATGAGCAGAGTTAACGAATGAGTTGGATTGTAAATTTGACAAGTATATGACTTAATCACATGTTTTAAAAGTTTTAAAACTCAATACACTTTTATGACGAGTTGAGAACTTTTTACCCCAAAGAAATTGTTATGAGATGATTCTTAAGGCTAAGAATTTTGATGTGGGATGGTCTAAAAAAGTCGAGAGCTGTATAGTAGTAATATAGGCAAAACAGAAAGAAAGGGGGGGGGGGGGGGGGGGGGGGGGACAAGCTTATTCAATTAGCGCAAATTATTGAAAAAAGTTGAGTATATTGTTTTAATAATTGTAGGAAAAAATTTCAAATAAACAAACTGAAATACCCCCATTCTCTCAAGTAAACAAGTTCGTTGAAACACCTTCTTTTTTCAAATAAGACTATGAAGTAGCCAAATCATCTCAAATAAAAACTTTGGCTAGCAACGAACATGTGCTATCCAGCCATTGGAAAATGAGTGTTTTGTAAAAAGAAAAAATAATTAATCATATAATTTTTTTTTACTTTTCTTTATTTTGTCTTTTTTTCCCTTTACCCCCCGGCAATTGACCGCCCCTCGCTAGCATTGGGCTAGGGCAAACCCTTGCCGACGAGTCTAGCGGCCACCGCCGACCTGGCACCAGACCGATAGAGGAAAGAGGAAGGAAAAGAGAAAAATAAAATAAAATAAAAAATAGAAAAAGGATAAATTTCGAAAAAGTAAAATGATGAAAAATATTCGGCTAGAGAGGTCATGCCTTTTTTTTAAGATGATATGGTAGCTTAGGTCATTATTTAAGATAACGTTTACTTTGATTGTTATTAAAATTTATATCCTCTTAAATTTTACTTGGAATAAAAAATAGGGTACTTGAGACAATGAAACAAATTCATGAATGACGTAATGATAAAGAGAATGAGTTTCAAGATAATTGCTCAAGATCTTTCCGTGAGGTCGCAAATTTGAAGTCATGATCATCATTGTTGACCAGACTTTCCAATACAAAACTCCGAAGAACTCACTTTCTTTTCTCTTTTTCCAATATTTGTCGGCATCATTTTTCCGAGAAAAATCGGCACGAGGATGCTCATAATTACTCGTTTTACTCAACTATCACGGACGGATAGGCTTAGGACCGTTCGGCTCGTCATTTGTCGGAGGACGTGGGGCCAATATCAGGTTTGAGCTTTCAGAATTTTCAAGATTAAGTTTTCATCCT
>JAGVVM010004637.1:0-17854 GCA_019149425.1 Psidium friedrichsthalianum | reverse complement strand
CGAAGCTCGTCAAACAATGGTCAGTTTTTCCTATCCTACTTATTTCACGACTGATCTGTTGCATGATACCGTGATTCTCCAAGTGTTCTTGATCTCTCTATTTCTTATTGGAAGAATAAGGATGGGCTTGCATATTTCATTTATTCCTCTTACTATAAGAGACTGTATATAATCTTTAGAAGTTGGTTGGAGGAAAGCATCTTTCAAGAGTGTTCCCAGTGCAACTTAAAAGTGGATTTTGTGAGTTAAAAACAGGGCCTTATAATTGAGAAGCAAACAAATATGACGTTTGCCTCTCTACAGCTTTTCTTAATTCCTGTTGTCTGATGCATGGCCACTGGATAATATAGTTAAGGCAAAAGATTCATAATCGTGCTTTTTGGCGTCTCTACTTACAATTAAGGCCAAATCTTTTAAATAGATATTGCTCGATATGGGTGTTACTTTTAAATTCTTTGATAATTGCTAGTATAGTCACTATAGCGTAATGTTAAACTGATTAATATTACTTATTTCCACGTTTTAGTGTAAAACCATATTATGAATATCAAATTTCGTTAGTTGTATTGGGAAGTGTTTGTGGGGCTTTTACCTCCCAACTCACAGTTTTATAATGTTTGAAATAATAGATAGGTTGTATGTAACTTTAGATACTAGTATTTATGCATCTTTCTAGAGATTTGAGGCATTCAAATTATTATTACTCACATAAAGTTGCAGTAAAGGTCAGAAGCTAAACTGTAGCTAGTTCGAACCATACTTAAATGTTGTCAAGATCTTGGCCTGCCAAGCCTAACTCTGGATATGTCCCTGCAAGTGACATGACGAGAAGCATAAGCAATTAGCAGGGCAATCAGTCATATTAGTGTCTTCCTTATATTGCTTAAACTGTGCAACCTTTTCCAACTTCTTTGTGTGTTGAAAACCAGAAAATTTCTTAAAACTTTCATGGGGATGAGATGGCCTTCAATTGTGATGTTTGTCTCGTCCTCTGCTTCTTTCTTATATTCCTTTCCTTGATAATGGAATGAACCAGCTTTTATTTGATGCAAAGTTGGACAGTTATTCAGTTACATTAACATACCCTCTCTTCAATTTGATCGAATTATGCTGTCTTCTCTATCTTTCTCGTTGCTGACTACTTATCTGAGTGATGCTGACTCTCAGCAGGGCAGCACAAATTAAGAATAATTGAATCTCACCAAGAAAGTTTTCGGGAGCATGTTTTGAAGAATTAAGCATTCTAGTATGTCATGTTGCTTTCTCAGGCAATTACTTATAACTTCTTTATTGAGAAAACGGGGATATGATTCTTTTGTATTTTATCCCTTGAATTGAATATGCCATATTTCTTCGGGCAATGCTTTGTACGTTGGAGATTTTAACAGCAACCGTTCCCTTGGAGAGGTGGATATTGATTTCTAATAAAGTGGCTCTTCTTTCCGGTCCAGAGAGACGATCAATTATTGAATAGAGCGGAAGAGGAACTTATAATCAAGCCAAAATGCCAAGAGCCAATCAACTTTCTATATGAGCTGTTCAGTTACTTTTCTGTGCCAAGTCCCCGTGTCTTACTCATATCCATTCAACTGACTTTTGAGTTTGCAGTGGTGGTGGTTGGTGTGCTTGTTTAAATTGGCCGAGACTCATCTGAGTGATGATAGTGTAAACTTGAGGTATCCAGCATCTATGGCATGTGTATGATTAATCACACTGTCATCCTCTGCATTTTCTTTTGTTAATGTAGGACGAAAAGGACAAGAAAATCCAGGAACTAACGGCCGAGCTGCGAAACAAGAAAAGGTTGTGTGCAGCATATCAAGAGCAGCTCACTGCATTTGTGAAAATCGTCGAGGAGCACAACGATCAGCTCTCAAAGAAAGTTCAGTCCGTGGTGAACAATATTAGGAAATATGAACCTGTGGACCCGGGCCTTATGAGGAGAAGTTAGCGTCAGTGTATAGGTATATTCTCATATCTTGTAGCGTGTCCTCTATTTCCCTGAGCACTCCATGTCCTGCTCTTTGCCGTCTCCTCAGTTGCATCGGTCTTTATTTCCTTTAGTAGGATGCGTGACAATGGCGCTTCTGCTAGGAAAACAGAATCGATGTCTTCTCATCTCCTTTCTCTTTTCCTCCATGTGATAAGTGCAGATGAATGCAGAAGATGGGGACGGGAGAGCAACATGAGCTGCACATAAAATGTACTTGCACGAGCAATCCGAGGGCTTCTGGATGAGGGTCAATGGTTAATGATTGTGAAGTGATTAGCAAGAGATGATTAGCCCGGAAGTACGAGTAGATTGATCATTGGAAGATTGTGTGACGTGGGCAGTGGTTATACTTCATGCTATATCTAGTGATGGAGCAGTCATATTGTGCTTTTGATCATGGAAACACAGGAGATTGGAGCCAACGGGAGCCCGGTCATTATGACCCCTCTAGACTTGATGACCATGTGATCAATGCTCAAGAGGCATGTTATAGTCGATATGTTCCGAGGGGGAAAAAAAATTGCCAGTTAAAAGATGCAGTTAAATTATTTTAAAATGATTTTTTTTTTCTTAAGAGTAGTTTTAGATACTTCTTATATTGATCTGTACTGAAAATGTGGATGTTCAATTATTCAATAGCAGTGCACATGGATTAAAAAACTCGCTATGGTCGTAAATCCACTTGATCAGTGCCAGATTTATAGCATCTTCAAGGTGGGCTATCAAATCTGACTCCCCAAAAAAAAGTGGGCTATCAAAGGTTTTTGGCACATGAGTTTTGTTGTCACTTTAATGATCCATTTGTTTCTTGAAAAATAAATAAATAAATAAATATTTTTTTAAAAAAATAATCACTTTTATCACTTACAAAAATAATGAATGCAAAATATTTTTACCATCAATAAAAATTTACAGACATAAATTATTACAAATGATGAAAATACTTTTCATCGACTAATTATTTCAAGCAATACAAGCGATCATTTTCACAAAAATATACTTCAAATCAATCATTTTCTACAAATATACTTCAAATCAATCATTTTCTGCAAAACAAGCCTTAAAGTTTTTGATAATTGCTTGTAGCGCTATGGTAAACTGATCAAGTGTGTTAGGCAGTGTTTGTGGGGCTATTACCTCCCAAATGGCATTTAGTAATTTCTCCTCCAAGACTGATGACAATATCATTAATGTTCAGATGGGAAAAAGAAATGAATACAAGTTGGACTAATTATCAGTCAAAATGAATAATTGTTTATCACGTTAATGCAACAATCCGAAGCAAACATCCTGCATATCTTTCTTTAATGAAGGCTTTTGCTAAATACGTCTGTGTAAAACTAATCCAGGAATTTCCATCTACTATGTAGTACCATTCACTTTCTTGGATTCCTCTCTCTCCCTCCAGATTGCGTGCACCTCATCCGTGCGGAACCTTTGGGTGAAAGTTGACTCGTCCAGTGGAGTCGATGTCCCGTGAGCATAGGCGAGGAGCCCGGTGTACGCGATCATAGCGCCATTGTCGATGCAGTACCTATCGTCGGTTGCGTACAATTTGCCGCCTCGCTCCGAGCACATAACTCGCATCATCTCTTGCAACCGCTCATTGCAACCCACACCGCCAACAATCAGAACGTCATTCTTGTCGCAATGTGCCATTGCCCGCTCTGTGATTTCCACGAGCATTGCAAAAAGCGTTTCCTGCAGCATAAAGAATCAGGCACAACTTCAACTGCCACTCGAATATTTCGCCAGAACAAAGGTATAAAGGTCCGATGCTCTAGAGCTGCAGTTAAGCTAGTAAAAACTGCCAATTTTTGAAGATGGATACAAGTCCAATTTACCTGTAGAGAGTAACACAAATCGGCAGGGGTGCACTCGTTATTTTTAAGCTTTTCTTCAGCAGTAGCTTCGATAAAGCTTAAGATTCCGCTGAAAGATACATCCATCCCTTTGACAACATAAGGAAGATCGATGAATTTTTCTCCCTTCTTGGCAAGCTGGTAGAGATTATGGGCATATCAGTTAGGGAAGAAAGTACTTCCATTCTCATGATATGAAAGGGTTTGGCGAGAAAGCAACGTCACAAGAACAACAACAGTAAACTACGCCCATTTTAGAGCGGGATCCCAACTCAATAATGGGAATTGATGCATACAAAATTATAAATCGTAGTGCACAAATAATACCGGCCAAAATGACATAATAACGTTCACAAAGCATCACTATGATGAGACCCTTTCTCTACCAGTTGCAGCCTTCTACAAGAATTAGCTTATGCTGCCACATTCCATTCAACATCAAGCCTTGAATGAGTTCCAAATGCTCGAGATCTTTGTCAAAGCTTCCATCCACTTTTCGTAAGATATTTCCCACAATTTTTAACCTACATCCCCATAACATCAATACCTTCTCATTTGAGCTTCTACATTGTTATCTTGTCATGCATTCAAATGACCTAAAATGAACTTCTCTCATCTTATCCTCAACTAAGGCCGTGCTAATTGTTTCTCAAAGACATTCATTTCTGGTCCTATCTTTTACAAAGCCCACGGTCTAGTGAAGTATTCTCTCTGCAAAATAGCCAATACATGACATGATAATTGACTAAATCCTAAAATCCATGAAATAAGTGAAGTACAGCAAAAGGCCACAGGTTCAACGTAAAGTAGGATGCACAAATTAGAGACCTTCATGTGCTTTCCAGGCGACGTACCTGCTCAATGTTGTATCCAGGGTTAGGATCGTTGGACAGTGTCAAGACTCTAGCAAATCTGTCCAAGCAGTTTCCAACAGCAATATCAATAGTCTCCCAAAAATCCGATACCTTCCCTCACTGTAGGCAATGACCTGTGTATTTCCACCACTTACATACAACACAACGGGATCATCGGCACCAGTCACAATCCTGCCCATTTCAATATGTGCCACACAATGATTAACGGCAACAATTGGTTTCTTCCACAGCTGTGAAAGAATCCTTATGACAATAGCAGAAACTTGCAGAGGGGCTCCCATGCCTGGACCCTTCGTGTAGCAAAGACAATCAATGTCATCAGGAGTTACTTGGGCTGTTTTTAGAGCTTCTTTGACCAAAGGAAGTACATGCTGGAGATGGTGCTGAGCGGTTTCTCGTGGAAGAAAGCCTTGCCCAGGAGGAGTGATGTAGGTATGACGTGGATTAGACAAAATATCACCGTTAAGAGTGACCACACCAACGGCAATCTTGTTGGCTGACCCCTCGAAACCAAGGGCTATCATTTTCTTCATGTTTGCAGGTTTGTTCTGTGCCCAGTTTCAAATCCTCTTAATTGACAAACTGATATAAATAAGAACTAAAAGTTAAGTAATAACAGCATTTGAGTGTGGGGGGAGAAGGATACTTCAGGTGTGCAGCGAATCGAAGTAAGGCAGTGTGTATCACTTTTTGTTGATGCAAAGAAAAAGGCACCGACCAATGCAGCCACCCACACAAACAAGAAACTAAGAAAGAGAGAATGAAGTGCTCGCTTTCAATTGCCTAGCACATAGTCAATATGTACTAAAGTGATAGATATGAATAGTAGATACCCACCGATAGGAAAAAACTGTTAGGAGATAGACGTAACATGTTGAGAATGGTTGCATCCCATAGAAAGAACCAAAATGAGAAACCAAAAAACAAGGGAATTACTGTTCCCTCTAGGAGTGAAACTCTGGGGCATGGTTAATACTCCATGTGAAAGATTTACGGACAAAATCAAAGCACCTAATTTGATAAGAGGCAAGAAGTAAAGCAACACTAAATTGAAGAGCTATTCGTTCAGTAAGTCAAAGAAGATTGAAGAATGCAACACTGGGCTGTATCAACAGAGTAGAAGACAGCATTTTGATCCATCCAAATAGGAAAAGAAATAAAACAGAAGCCCTATATGGCAATTTATGTAACACAGAAGAAACATCAACCAGAAAAAGCGTAACAAACATGACCACAGAAAATAATCATGATACAATAGGAGTTTGAAATGATAAAGAAAGAAAAAAAAAAAAAAAACTGGAGTACGCTAAAGAATATCCATTTATCTCCATTGCATGATTTGCTTTAGTTTGATAGATGTCAAAATGAGAATACCAATTAATGCTATATCACCAATATCGTTAAGAAGCTCTAGTGGCAAGTCTGGGACTGCACACAGGTTAAAATCACAGACTTTTCAACCACCAGTTAACAGATAGAGCTTTTCCAAGTAATTTCCCGAGACAACACTGAAATTTTTTCTATTTTTCCCTATACAAAGAGCATCCCGAATAATTGCAGAAATTACAGCTTATATGGAGGTTATTTGGTTTGCCTAGATTTCACGCTACAAACCCAAGTTGCAGAACAAATGCACATGATCAACTCTTGATTTCAGCTGAAAAAGTGGAAAAAAAAATAATAATCTTTCCCTCTTGTCTGTAGCAGAAACTACAATAGTTAAAGATGGATACATGAGTAACTAATCCCTCTGACAAACAAATTCAAAAACCAACAGCTACCCATGATTCTGAAGCAGAGCCGGACCGTGTATACATTATACTGGTCCTATATCGAAAGCTTGTTACACAATATGGACCCGACAGTTCTCAGCTCAACCTTCAAAGACTGAGGCAAAATGGCCTAAAAAGATCGCATCTTTCAGCGGTTTTCATTGAATTAAGAACGAATTACAGTGGACACGTGAGAGAGAACCTTCGATGGCGAGAGAGTGGCGGTTGAGAGTTTGGTGTGTCGCTTCAGGTTTGGGCGTGCGGTCTGAATTCAAAGGAAAAACCCCTTTCTTTCCCCTCGGAAGGAGGAATTGCAAAAGACACCTTGTAAGTCCTCCCATTTTGAAAAATTATTTGCATCTTTATTTTCACTCCTAGTTATAATCTAGAAATATTACAACTCATTACTAAATTGTTGTCGATGATTTATACGTTCTTGTAATTTATACTTTTTAAAATAAGATTTGATGGAGTAGCCATATTAAGGAAAATGATGCTTTAATAATCATATAATAAAAGCCGGCAAAAAATCATTTTGAGTATGCTATGTTGTTTCCAAAATTATCACTTGCTGATTATGATGAGTAATATTTATTTTATAGAGTGAACTGAGCTAGAGAAAATCTAGTAAATATCATGCCATATCCTATGATCATCAAATAGTTATTCATTCTATTCATGTTTTATTCCATTTGTGAACCAGTGTAAGGACCTGGACTCACAATTTTACGGTTTTATTTTTCTAAGACACGCTCAAAAAAGGCCTCTTAAAGGGAAGTCCAAATCTAGACTCTTTCCTTAAATGATGTAGGATGAAAAGTTGTGTACACCCTCTTTTGGGATACCCCTAAAAAAGGCCTCTTACAAGTTAAAGGGAAATTCAGACAAGAAAGGGGTTTTTCCTTTGAATTCAGACCGCACGCCCAAACCTGAAGCGACACACCAAACTCTCAATCGCCACTCTCTCGCCATCGAAAGTTCTCTCTCACGTGTCCACTGTAATTCGTTCTTAATTCAATGAAAACCTGCTGAAAGATGCGATCTTTTTAGGCCATTTTGCCTCAGTCTTTGAAGGTTGAGCTGAGAACTGTCGGATTCATGTTGTGTAACAAGCTTTCGATATAGGACCAGTATAATGTATACACGGTCCGGCTCTGCTTCAGAATCATGGGTAGCTGTTGGTTTTTGAATTTGTTTGTCAGAGGGATTAGTTACTCATGTATCCATCTTTAACTATTGTAGTTTCTGCTACAGACAAGAGGGAAAGATTATTATTATTTTTTTTCCACTTTTTCAGCTGAAATCAAGAGTTGATCATGTGCATTTGTTCTGCAACTTGGGTTTGTAGCGTGAAATCTAGGCAAACCAAATAACCTCCGTATAAGCTGTAATTTCTGCAATTATTCGGGATGCTTTTGTATATGGGAAATAGAAAAAATTTCAGTGTTGTCTCGGGAAATTACTTGGAAAAGCTCTATCTGTTAACTGGTGGTTGAAAAGTCTGTGATTTTAACCTGTGTGCAATCCCAGACTTGCCACTAGAGCTTCTTAACGATATTGGTGATATAGCATTTATTGGTATTCTCATTTTGACATCTATCAAACTAAAGCAAATCATGCAATGGAGATAAATGGATATTCTTTAGCGTACTCCAGTTTTGTTTTTTTTTTCTTTCTTTATCATTTCAAACTCCTATTGTATCATGATTATTTTTCTGTGGTCATGTTTGTTACGCTTTTTCTGGTTGATGTTTCTTCTGTGTTACATAAATTGCCATATAGGGCTTCTGTTTTATTTCTTTTCCTATTTGGATGGATCAAAATGCTGTCTTCTACTCTGTTGATACAGCCCAATGTTGCATTCTTCAATCTTTTTTGACTTACTGAACGAATAGCTCTTCAATTTAGTGTTGCTTTACTTCTTGCCTCTTATCAAATTAGGTGCTTTGATTTTGTCGGTAAATCTTTCACATGGAGTATTAACCATGTCCCAGAGTTTTCACTCCTAGAGGGAACAATAATTCCCTTGTTTTCTGGTTTCTCATTTGTGGTTCTTTCTATGGGATGCAACCATTCTCTACATGTACGTCTGTCTCCTAACAGTTTTTTCCTATCCTCTTAAGAGTTTGGTGTGACCACCAGTTTGGACTGTTAACGCTAATGGGAAGTATACAGTCAAATCATGCTACCACCATCTCAGATCATCAATCAGCAACCCAACCTCAACTTAGCCACCTCCTCCTATACTCCCCCTCCCAACCTTTGGAAAGCTATCTGGAATGCACCCACCCCTCCCAAAATCAAGTTTTTTCTTTGGAGATTATGCCAGAATGCGCTACCAGCTAAAGCTAACCTCTTCAAGAGGAAGATCACCTCAGACCAGCTCTGTCCTGTTTGCTCTTAAGAGCATCATTCAAAACACTAACCCTCACCATCGTAAACAATCAACAAACCGCAGCCTGCGACACAGAGGAATTCGACCTCGTTAGCATAAACGGGGACAGGCGTTCTCAAGACAACCTCATAAAGGGGGAAAAAAACGGAAAACCAAGCAGCTCGATGTCATGGATGGGTCATTTTGGTTGAGTCACATGAGACAAGGAGACTATATACGCATTTAGAAATCAAAACCATAGATAACAAAGCTCCCTGATACAACTCTGGGGTCTCAGTAATCATCTAGGTATGCACAAAACACTAAAAAAGATCACAGGACGAGAAAACGCGCGATATGATTTCGCTTTCCTACACCCACCAGAATACCCTCAAAGGATCAAGGCATGAATCCAGCACTTCAAGCAGTACACTCTGAAGTAAATGCTCAAGCAAGTTCCATTAAAAAAAAAACAAAGATCCAACAGAAGACGCTTAATCAGTACTGACGACAACAACGCACCAAGCATTCGCCAACAAGATCAAAAAACCGCATTTGCTAAACTAATCGAAACTCAATTTGCTCAACTCAGCCGCGGAAAAGCAAGACAAGGATCGATGCTTCTAAGCGAACAAGCCAGAATTTATCAGAAACTAACAACAAGATGCGATTGCTAGAAGGACAAGGCTCGAAGGGTACAGCGTTGCACCTGAGATCGAGACGGCGGCGCAGAAGCAAGACGGTGAAGGTTTGTCGAGGTGGAGAAGAAAGCGAAACCCTATAGTTCTTTTATATTGTCCGAGGATAATTAAATGACCGTATTGCCCTTCAATCTTTGTGCGGGTTCTCATTTTGACCTCATAAGTTAAACACGTCTTGATGGTCCCCTGAGCTCAAAAGTACAAAGTTTTTAATCAGATACCCCAAATGTTTAATCAAAATGAAAACAAGATAAATCTGTAACCTTCGTGTTTTATACTAATGGACACAAAAATATAGTGGAGATGTGTAAAATTTTGAAGATTTTATTTATATCGATGGACAGTAAACTTTCGTCTGATGTGAATTCATGAAGTTACAATTATACTTGAATTTTTACATCAAGCAATAATAAACTTTACTAACATGGACAATAATCTAAAACCACTAAAGTTGCTTGGATATTTTTTTGGTCGAAGTTGCTTGGATATAACTTTAGTACATTTCATACATACTTGAAATTGGAAAAAAAATCAATACGCGTTCATTTGTACTATTTATACAAAACTTTCTTTGCTCAATCAATTCAAACAAACATTGATATCCACTAAAATTCTATTCAAATAGTGATTTCAAGTTATGTGATAAAATTTGTACGAAGACGAGAAGAACAAGGAAAACCATTAGTAAAAAATATGGATTTTTTAATTTCGCCCATTCACTCTTGATTTAACGTGATCTAATCATAAATTTAAGAAAGAAGATGAAATTATTTCTAATGGGAAATGGCAGCATTAGCAATCACTTAAGTGATTTCAACGACTTACTTTATCGGAAAATCTAACGGACTTCCTTGAGTCACTTAATAGTTGAGCATAATATTTATCACTTATACAATTTTTTGCCTCAAACTTAGAATTATAAATGACAAAACGGTGATGTGGGCCAAAGTGAATATTCCAAATTTATCGCATAGTGTCTGTAGCTAGGGGGATTGTGCCAACAAGTCGGTTACAGATACCGTGCGAAACATAGGTCGACACAACAATTGCCTGAAAGCACCTACAGAAGCTTACGCGGCCTGTCTGTTTGAAGCAAAAGGGGCTTACTTTTTTTCTTCGATCAACTGCCAGAATCAACACTAGAGTTTTGTGAAACCAATCTCACTCAAATATCTCAATGTGTGAAAATTTGATAAATTTAATGATGTTATTCGGCATATAAATTACACACCACACAATCTTAGGATGCTTTGTGTCAAAACTTAGAAGATGAGCCAAAATTTTTGGACGATCGATTTAATGCCCAAAACTTTTTAAAGAATCCATTAAGGAGTTGTGACGAGCAATATCGGATTTTTGTCACCGAGTCACTTAAGTGGTAGCTTTTTAAAGAGTTATGATTCAAATAGATTGGGGAAATTGCCAAAAAAAAAATTATGAACTTATTACACTTGTGTCAATTCATGAACCTTTTGACTAGCCAATTTAGTCCCGAGTCTTTTGACGATTTGTCAATTTAGTCATTCCATCTAAGTTTGACCACAAAGCACTTTTGTGAGTAGTGACCACCCTTCATAATGATGCTGACATTAAATTTTTTTAATAATATTCTTAATATTTTTGTACATTTTTTATTATTTTCTTCTCTCTCTCTTTTTTTTCTTTCTTTTTTTCCCATTCTAAACCTCGAGAGGGTTGCTAGCCCTTGCTTGGGGTCGACAAGGGTTGACCAACCCTCGCTGGTGACCACAAGGTTCAGCTGGTAACCCTTGTGAAATTCGTACAAAAATGGAAAAAAGATAAAATAAATAAGTAAAATATACAATTACTAAAATTCAAAAAAAAAATTATAGAAATAGAACACTTATGGCATTGATACCATCATCCTTCCCAGTTTGTATTTAGTGAATAAGTTTTTATATTAATTTAGAAGCTTTTATTTTATTTAAAACGAGGATCACATTGAACATTAAAAAATAGTTGAAAAACTTGATTGAACCGAAGTTCAAAAGTTATCCAAGAAAAAATAGCAGATGAAATTAGATGAAAAATGAAGAGACAAGAATACAACGAACGAGGACAGGCATCAAGAATCTTCTTAGTAAATTTGTCTACTACTGTTGGAATACCGGTTCTTATTTGAGATCCTTACGTAAATAGTATGGCTTATGTCTTCGAGGACATGTGACATGCCGTTTATGATAAAATTGCAAGTCACAATGTATGGGACAGAATTTGGAATCTTCCATCTTTCGAAGCAATATCATGGCCTTGTCAAGCAGCACAGGTAAGAATTCAAGGTACAATGATCTAGAGGCAGACAGCGAGATTGCATCCCGTTTAATTAGCTCCTCTAGAGCTTGAAGGTTTCCAACCTTACAAAATCTGTTTACAAGGGTGTTGTATGTGATAAGGTTTACAAGATTTATGGGATTCCGGCCACTTTGAAGCATTTCTCGACAAAGCATCTTTGGCTTGTCAACTTTCTCACTCTGCAGAATCCCTTAATGGACACGTTATAACAAAGGACATTAGCCGAGCGGCCTCTTTCAGCCATCATACAAATCACTTAAATTGCATCATTCATTCTTTTTTGCAAACAATAACCATTCGTCAATGCATTATAGATGAAAATATCGGGCATTTCACCTAATCGAAACATCTGGTCGACTACGGCCTCCGCCTCCACCTCCAAAAGCATTCCTCTTTACAACGTGCATCCATCGAAATAGTGGTGATTCCAACATCCCATGACCAATGACTGTCCGTCCACGTCCAATGCAAACTACTACTAAAGTGAGCCGAGGAGGATGTCTCCCGTTGGGTTCTATACAAGGGTTTGGCGATTCTCCCTTTCATCATCTTCTCCAACAAGATGATAGCATCTTTCCATGGGTCTAGCTTGCATATGTACTCAAGCAAAAAGGCAAGGCGTAAGTGCGTGAGTCGGCTTGTTCGCCTCCACTCGGCGTCTCTTTCAACAGTACGAGAGCCTCTTCCATCTGATCTACATTGCACAGAACGTTGATCAAGTACGTATGAGTCACAGCATCTAGTTCGACGCCTTGCCTAATCATTCTTTGACAGAGCCGCAACGCGCTATTGATTATTATGTCGTACGCGAAGTAACCGATGCTGCGGCTTGTCTCTTCCAAGTCCCCGAGCAATTCAAATCCTCCAGTGTCACCCGGCCTGCGTAGGGCCTTGGTGATTATCGGATATGTGGTCTCATTATAAATATGAACTCGTATCGTATTCAAGCGTCGTTGAATAACCGCGGAGGGTCGTGTACTCTGTTTATAATTGTAAATTGTTGATCATTTGATTACAGCACCCGTAAAATTTCAAAGGAATCATTAATTTACTAGTTCATTTGTAAATTTCGATAATGTTGCACAGCACAATCAAGTTAAGAATAATAAAACAGAAGGAGACGAATTGGGAAATTTCTGCATGATTCCATGATGTCAAAAGAGTATGAGGGGAGCTTATTTATAGGCTTTACAAGATGAATGAATGTACGCGGTAACAAAATATTACAAAATCACTTACACAATCATAACGATATCCAGAATCTTGAGGATACTCGAACTATCATAATATAGTTAATATAATCTAAAATATATAAATAAATCAAATTACTGGTCATACTTATTTTGCCAGCGGTATTAGAAATTTATAAACAACTTCACAAATCTATCGGCTCAGGAAAAAGGTTGTCCCAAGCATCCCTTGGCTGGATCCTAGACTTGTCCAGCGTCCAGTATGATCAAAATAGTGAGAGTTGCTGTCATGTACATAAATTTTTTATGAACCGCCTAATAATACGGTTCCTTGAAGTATACAACATAAATGATGCAGCATATCGCAAAGATGATAATAAACACATCGAATGTGAGAGCCGACATTGCCTGGTCGCTCAAATCCATGTTCCTTCCGCCGAGCCGATCCACCATATCCGGGACGGGTTTGTAGTTCTGTAAATCCTTCTCGTAAGGATCCTCTAACCTCATCCTCATTTTCTCCGCTTGTCGACTCGCAGCCTCCTGTGCGAGCGTCCAGTCATAGAATCTCCGGCTCTCTTCGTCACTCAACACCTTATAAACTTCCCTCAACTTTAAGAACTTGTCCGATGCAGTTTTTAATGGAAGGGAAGTTGTGTCCGGATGGTACTCTTTCGATAGTCTCCTGTAAGCAGCTTTGATTTCTTCCAGATCAGCACTGGCTGAGATTCCTAGGAACCTGCGGAGAAACATTGAAAGAGCATTGGTAAAGTGGACTGCGCAAGTTGTAGTAATCGATTATGATCCAGTCTTCTCATAACTAGCTTGACTGAACCAGTAAAACAGATCCAACAAGTTCTCATATATCAATAGAGCTACTGTTATGTGTACTCACTATCAGCAATTAGAATAATAGTCAGCCAACCTTAATTACATTTCTCCAAACAATCCGCCTGAATTCACTCTCTCATAGTCATAGATTTCCTTATCTCATGCAACAACCATTGCCGTCATTTACTTGATGCATCATAAAAGAACTCAGAGAAGCCAAGGATGCCTACTGCCGGTTAATCCTCTTCAGCGAAAACTCCTTTTGATACTGTGTTGCTTCATCAGAGCTTCAAGGTTACCACAGCATTGAACAACAAAACTTAGGGCTTTTTTAAGGGATTTCATTCACTCTTTAGTCGGATTTCCTTTCTCCATAGATATGTATCATAAGAAAGACAGCGCAGGCATAAAGAGCACTAGCTGCACGCCCGGTAACTGACCGAGATCAAAGTCCCTCAACCAAAAGGAGGGCTTCTTTTCAGATTCAGTGTTGTCTGCTCATGAAAATCCGATGGATCACAGTGATTTCCTCCACTGCCTTGATTCTATTCCCAGTAAACAGCTAAATGTACTTATAAAATGATTTCCTCTCGAAAAACTCATTCAAATGATTCAAGGACGGAGAAAAGCACTGGCATTCCTAAGTATTCGCATAATTCCTGTAGACCTAATCATGGACAAGCAAAGGCGAGCCGCCCTTACCAAACCAAAAATCTTTCCCAAGCCCGCCCAGCCTGGACAGCCTAGTGGGTTGCCAGGATCATTAGCCAATTCCAAAAAGTCACAACCAATATCTCCCATCTTGTTCACTCTAACTTTATCAAATATTCACCTTCAAACTCACCCACAGAATTGACCTCCAATGTATATGACCAACCCAGGACTGAGGGCTCGAGTGCAATTCAGTAGTACTTTGTGAATATTTCATGTAAAATTTCATACATTTCGAATTAATCGAAAGAATCTACCAACGCCACTGTGACGCTTCCGGTTAGTTCCACATCACCGTGCAGCTTCACATCCCCAGTTCTCATTTTCACTAATCAAATCGTTGAGGAGGAACAAACAGAAACTACAAATGGAAAACAACAAGAAATGAAGAAGAGGAAAAAGCGAGGAGGAGCGATTATTTTATCGGGGTGAATGCTCACTGGTAGTGGGAATCAGAGGACTCGTCGAGCAAACGGCGAACTTCTCGACCGAAGAGATTCGTCCGCTCCTCACTCCGCACCCAACTGCTTCCCACCATCCTTTGACCTCGAGTTGCCCGCCTCCGATCCATCCTTCGTCCTCGTTTTCCCAGTGAATCCTTGTGTTTCTCGTCACCCCCGGCTGGGCGTTTTCTGTCGCTTTCGCGGGCCCTGCGCCGCCGGAAACCCGCGGGCGACCGCGTCCCGGAAGCACGCACGGTGGCCCCACTTCCCTGTGTCGATACGTGTGCCGGCAGTGCTTCTTCTTCTTATGCGACCTACGTTAACTACACATCCAGAGAGAAACGAGGCCTGGGGAGGTGGAGCTGTGAAGCCATGGCGCAGAAGAAGAAGAAGAAGAAGAGCTTTCTGGTTTTTTCGATTTTAAACACAAGTGAGAGGACGAGCTTTGGTTCGATCGTGTGGTGAGGCGGAACTGGAAACCGCTTCCTCGTCACGGGACTCCCATTCTTTCTTAATCTCAAAATTCAGTCCTTCTCACGTGACTACAACGTTCTTCCTATCTAGAAATCCAACAATATAGCCATGAAGAATATCAACTCTAATAAAATCGGAAAAATTATTTAAAAAAAATCCAAAAACAATCTTATAGCAACAGTCATAAATTTTTTATTTTGATTAATTTAATTTTAAATTAATTTCCTGCATAATTTATCAATATAGTCCTTCCGATCGCGCATTTGACCAAAATACTAATGATGTGGATGGCGATTGTTTTATATGGCATAACGACGGATAACGTGAAAATTATTTCAGATTGTTATTTTATTATTTTTGACTTGTCATTACTTATATCGCTTGTATATTTAGTTGTATAATGGCTTATGGGGGCGAGGCTTTCGAGCCCTAACAAACCACTACATGAGCTCGCCTCTCCCTAGACGAGAAGGACAACTTAGTACTTGCTGACTAGCCGCACCGGTGGGGAGCAGAGTCGAACCCCGGTCCGACATGTAGTTATAGACCCCCTGCTAGTCTTTAAAAATTGTAAACATTAAAGAAAGAAAAACCACCACCCCACTCAACAATCCTCAAGTTACCCCTTCCATTCCTCTCGATCCCCACATCATAATTCAACATGATTGCTCAGAGAGATTATAGTGAAAAAATTTCAAACAGATTTAAAGCCTCTAAAAATAATGCAATATCTGAAAGTTTTGAGATGGGAATACTTAAGCCACAAACACAATAGATTAGGAACCTTTTAAATAATTTCATTGACTACAAGAATTCAAAAATGTGGACCATCCGTCTCCCCATCTGCAAACTATTTATGATAGTTTATAAGTATAAATAATGTGTCAGTATTCAGCATGTTCCATGTGAAAAAAAGAGAGTTTAAAAGTAAACAAAATAAGTAAAAATATGGAGCCTGCAAGAATTATCTTTAAATAAAAACGAAGATAGTAAAATACAAATTAATAAAAATAAGATTTGGCTACAAAACGGACCCTTTTTTTAGCCCACATCATTGCAACATAGAAGAGAGAAAATATTTAACAAAACGCTACATCAACAGTTTCGTTAGTAAAATTAAATGAAATTTAAAAAAGAATGAATCTCATATCTACACCAAATTGACAATTTTTAAGACCAATTGCATTTTAGGTGACAAAATTTAAGGGTAACTGTGAACATATCGCCAGAAAAAAAAAAAAAGGGCCGGTCAGGGGAGTTATATGTGGCGCCGATGTGGCCCATCAGGTGACAGGCCGTCCGCCCATTTCTGGTGCACTGGCCCGACCCAAGCAGTGCCGCACATTAAGAGCAGCAGTGGGTTGTGGGGGTAGCTCACTCTCGCCCTTTTGCGAGACGATGGGCACTTTAGCCTCCGCGACCCCCTAGTCATCCAAATAGATCACCTCAAATCTGCAACCAATTAGAAACCCAGTAAGTCCGTCGTCCTTTCGATCAGCATTCAGTTGGGTTCGTTCAGAACGATCATTTATCTGGTGCCATTTGCATTGCCAAATCAGTAAGGTCCGATCGAAACCGAGCTTCCGCTCCAGCTTCCCATACAATTCCGATTTACAGCCTTAAAATCCAAGCTTTTTTTGATCTGATTGTTAGTCCTTGCCCAGTCTAGTGTGGGCGTTGGATTGGATAGGTTTGATGCGCTTTTGTTTGCCTGTGATTTGGTCTGTGGAGTTTGTGATATATATGCATTTTGTGTAGCAATGAGGGTGAAAGTTGGTTTGGATGTTTCGATAGTTTTCTTTATGATAAATGGAAGCTATGATCTAGGGTGAGAGCATTATAGCGAACAGAGGATACACACAAAAACATCGTGGAGCTGTCGGGGATAGATGGAGTCTTGGAGATGAGAATTTTGGTCTTCTTTCCCTGGTGGGTGATCCCAGTGCAAGTCCCGGGGCAAAGATTTTGATGATCTTAAAGTTTTAGTGTCCTTTTGGTTTTGGATGATCACTTTTGGTTAGATGTTGAATGCCACATTCAAGATCAAGTTCTAGCGAGTCCTAGTGTTCTATCTAATTGGGCTGGCTTATAAATCCATTTCACATCTGTTCATGATAATTGACAGTCTAGTCTTCTATGGTGAACCAAAACACAAATAATAAAAGTCTGGGCTTATGTGTATGGGATGTTATGTGCTCTCTGGTAATTCCATATTCTCTTTACACTTCTCTAGGAGGTCTCTTGTTCTTGCAGGACTTTGGACGTTCAATGTGGCTGTAATCGCTTGGAGTTGCTCATGTAGCGTCGCATTTTGG
>JAGVVM010004636.1:0-25788 GCA_019149425.1 Psidium friedrichsthalianum | reverse complement strand
CAAACTTGGCTGTCATCCACTAAGATTCCTTCCCTAGAGATCACATGGCCAAAAAAAGCTACTTGATTTAGCGAGAAGTTGCACTTACCTAAGCTTATAGTGCGTGTTCTCTTAAGGCTAGTAAACCATTCCCAATTGTTGTTCAAGCTCCTTAGGGTTTTTGAGTACCCAGTATGTTGCGATGGATACTATATAAAACTGATCCAAGTATGCTTTGAACACTCGGTTCAATAAGTCCATGAAAGTAGCTAGAGCATTGGTTAAATCAAATGGCATGACTGTAAACTCGTAGTAACCGTAATGTGTTCGGAATTCTATCTTCAGTATATCTTACTTCTTAATTCTCAAATAATAATAGCCCATCCCCAGGTCTATCTTAGAAGCAATAGATACTTGTTTTGATGGTCACTTGATTGAACTTTCGATTGTCGATGCATGAACACAACGAACCATCTTCTTCCTTATGAACAACGAAGGCACTCCCCATGACAATGCACTAGAGTGAATGAATCCTTTTATATAGCAACTCTTGCATCTGCATCTTTAATTCATTTAACTTTGATAACGCCATTCTATAAGGTGCTCTAGAGATCGGCTCCATCCTAAGGGCCAGCTCAATCACAAACTCAATTGCTCTTTCAGGTGGCAATCCTGGCAATTCCTTCTGGAAGACATCGGGAAAATTACGCATCATTGCTATGTCCTCTAGCCTTGGTTCCTCAGCCAACAGAAACCACAGTTGCTAGATAACCTTGGGATCCTTCATCCAACAACCTGGTTACCCCAAGTGACGAAATTAAAGAAAAGAAAAATTAACCTTTATGTACCAACACCAAGTAGCCCTCGCCGATTTTCACCCAGCTTGCCAATTTACCCACGTGCGAGAAAACGTCGTTCTAATTCACGTTACATTCAAAGGATGCACGACGTAGGCGGATTGGAACCCGGTTCACTCAAAAAGATGTGCTCGGTTGTCACCTTGCATTCCATAGAGCAGTATTTGGTGCTCAATGACTTGAACCGGAATTGCCAAGATTCGCACTCTGCAGCGTCGCTCTGACCGCGGGAGCGGGCCATCCCATCCCCCTTTTTGCATATGACCGCAACAAGCCACCCGTTTCGATTGTACTGACAAATATAAAAAATTATCTCACGACGGCTCCAAATCCTGCATTTTGAACGAAGCCATTCTGTCAAATTTACATGCCAGAAAAGATTAAAATCCAAAAGAAGAGAAAAAAAACACTAAAATGGGGCAAAGAATTCAAAATAGGAAAAGAAATCCGGGTGTTTCTTGATCATGAAAAGGTAAAGAGTAACAACATACTACACATTTTCGCCACGCGTCGATAAAACAAACGCCGTTACGATTACAGTCGCGAAGACGATTCGAAATAGAAACTAGTACCTTTATGATCTCGTGCTTGAGATCGTGTTGCTTCTTGCACTTTTTGCATAGAGCTACCATGCAGACTCTACATTCAAAATTGCACTCTCCGGAGAAAATGAGTCTCGCACAAGTGGGAGAGCTTGATGCTTCCGATCAGCCGCAACCACGGCCGAACGACGTTCTTTTGATCGTCCTTCCCTGTCATTTTCGTGGCTTTTCTTTTCCCTCTCCCCCGCGTCTTTAATCTGATAAAGAATGGAACCCAAGAAGAAGAAAGAGCGCAGGCTGCGAAGATGTTTATGAAATTGAGATTGAGAGAGAGGAAATGAGAGAGACTTTGCTAAAGCGCTAGAGTGACTGGGGGTGAATGACGTTAATGTCAGCACGTTTGTTTTTAAATACGTGCATAAAATTCCTTCCAATTTACTTGGAATCGGAGTGAATTATAGAAAACGTATAAAACTGATCGGGCCAATTTTCCTATCCCGCTGTTTCGTTTAAGTAATGGCCATTTGAATTTTTTAAGTACGTGAATCTTTAATAAAATAAGCAAGATCAAGATAACATAGTTGTTATTTCATCATTTATTTACCTATCACCTGATATTTTATTCTTTATTTTGTAATGTGCTATCAAGTCAAAACAATGACAATTCGTTTATCATTATATCAATAGTATAAGTACAACTGGTTATGACTTATGATTAGTGCAAATTTTAATTGTAAATAATAGTCTGCCAATAGATTGGATCTAATTCTCTTAAAAAGTACCAATTTTATCTCGGACTTTTTTATTATTATTTCATAATGAAGCATCAACTTTCAGTCGATACCCAAATGCGGCCACCATGAAACTTGTAAATATGTAAAAGCCAGGTTAGTAAGACTTCCTTTTGTCATAGCTCGAGAGATAATATGTGCATGCACTTACTTTCATTTGGTCAATTCTTTCCTTAATTTCTTTTTGAAGTGTATGTTTGTATCTATATCTGCCTATGTTTATCTATTTAAGTTCTTCGCTTTTAATTGCTTTTACTTTTCCCAATTGAGTACTTAAATTTGCATTTGATGTGTGTATGAGCATTCAACAATGTGAGCATGGTGTTTGTATTGCGAAATTTTATTCTTAGAGTCTGGTTGTAATTTCTATTTCGAAGTTTTTTAAACTCGCACATCGATTGATAGTCCACGATGGAAAAAGCCTTTTTGACGTCATATTCTTGTCCTTCCAAATCCCAACGTACATATCTACACCGATGAACCGAATTCAAAGTCATAGGGACATCATTAGATAAGAAATGAAAATTCAATGACTTAATTAGACAGTTGAATTTCAAGGAGTTGATTTAAAAAAAAAAGGGGGAACTGTACAAGCTTGAGATCACATCAAACCTTTTGATGAACAGTAAAAACACAATCTATGACTTTGTACGCCGAAATGGGAATGTGAATGAGCTGGCTGTTGGATATTTGCGTGTTTTCCCTTGACGGAGTTGGCGTGAGATTGTATGTAGAAAATTGTGGAAAGAGTGGAGAATGAAATTGTTCAATTACCTTTGGATAATGGGGTTTATAAGATCCCAAAGAGGCCACCAATTATAATAATAATCACAATACTTGGCGGTAATAATCGCTCGTAGAACTGACAGAGAGATTATTGTTGCATCAATACACTTCATACCAGACTAAAGCAAAATAGATCTTATTTCCCTACTTTCGTGGTGGATCCAACACCAAAAACAGAAAATTATACTGTCACTTAACCCTATCAAGAATGTACCAAAACAATCAAAAGAAAAATCAACCATTATGTACCAAAACCAAGTAGCCCACCTCGGTTTTCACCAAGTTTGCTAATTACCAATCTTCGGCTAAAATAATGGAGCTCTCTGCGGGTTTTTCTGCTTTCTTGGTCGTTTCCTGAATGACTGCACATTGCTAGCACTCCCCTGTGATATGGTCTCTACCTTCTCCTTTGCTTCGTTCTTGATACTTTTACTTTCATTCATCTTCATCATGGCTTCAACCTACAATGGAAAAATAAGAAAGAATTACCGCATGTGATAAAACTTTGTTTGAGACCCATGTTGGATTCAAAACGATGCACGATGTAGGTAGTTGGAACCCGGTTCGTTCGGAAAGATGTGCTTGATCGTTACCTTGCATTCCACAGAGCAATATTTGGCGCCTGGCGACTTGAGCTGGTATTGACAAGATTCGCACTCCGCAGCATTGCTCTGGTCGCTAGAGCGAGAGATCCCATCTCCCTCTTTATATATGACCGCAACAGGCCACCCTTTCTGATTGTATAGACAGATATCGGAAATATCCCATAGCGGCTTCAAATCCTTCATTCTGAACGACGCCACTCCAGCAACTTTATATACCTGAAAAGATTAAAATCCAAGAAGAAAAACTAAAGAGGGGCAAAGAATTCAAAATGAGGAAAACAAATTCCGGTATTTCTTGATCATAAAAAGATAAAGAGTAGTAGTATAATACACATTTTCGTGCACCCCGGTACACCATTACGGTTACAGTAGCGATTTGCGAAGACGATTCAAAATGAAAACTAGTACCTTTATGATGTCGTGCCCAGAAAGATCGTGCTGCTTCTTGCACTCTTTGCACAGAGCAACCATGCAGACTCTACAGTAGAAATTATACTCTTTGGAGAAATGAGTCTCGCAAAAGTCATAGAGCTTGATGCTGGCAATCGGCCTCACCACGGCGGAACGACGTTCTTTTGATCTTCTACAGACATGACCATCATAGCATCCTTCCCAGTCATTCTCGGGGCTTTTCTTTTCCCTCTCCCTCGCTTCTTTAATCTGATAAAGAATGGAACCCAAGAAGAAGAAAGAGAGCAGGCTGCAAAGATGTTTATGAAGTCGAGACTGTGAGAGAGAGGAAATGAGAGAGACTTTGCTAAAGCGCTAGAATAACTGAGGGGGAGTGAATGAACCGATCGGGTTTGGTTTACATAGTCAAAAAGAGAGGAAAATCGAGCAAAACAACAAAGGAAAGAGAGGAAAAAAAGGAATCAAATAAAACATCGGTTTACATTTCTATTTCTAGAAAAATGACAAGTATGAACATATGTTTACGCCAATTCTCTGTTCGTTAATTATGCTATGGAGAACAACTTTTTTCATAATTGCGTTCATCAAATACAAGCGAACCCAATATAATAGTCATTATGCCATGTTGACAGTAATCGCCAAAGCTATGCAAGTTGTAACGATAGTTTAGTTTTTGGTTGCGATCTACAAATAAAATAAATACGATTCGTCGTCTTCAGACTATAAAAGAAATAACAATGATTTGTATTAATATGTTATGTAAAAGTTCGATCAGTCCATTATAGAAGATATTGAACAAATTGTATTTGATTATTTTCTATGATTATCATTTAGAAATAAATAATTGAAACCGTTTACAGTTAGTAGGTTGAGAAAACAGTTGTGGACCCTTGTCCTGCACGAACACGTCAACCACCTTTGAGGTAGAAGCTCCATTACGGGTAAGTGTGTAAATAAGGAATTATGCAAGATCAAGATAATATAATGAAAAAAAAAAGTTTTTTAATCTCCCACACTTGATTGATAGGCAGTGTAAAAGTCAGAGATAGGACACACCATATTTGTACATCTTGTTTACAGTTAGTAGCTTGAAGAAAACAAACCGCACACGTCCACCACCTAATAACGTAATAGCTCCATCAGGGGTAAACTCTAAAAGCCAGCTCAGTCATACTCCCATATCCATATTTTCGATCGTGATTACATCATTTTTAATTTTATTTACAAGCAGTGATTACGAAAGGAAAAAAGAATTTAAATAAGTACAAGAGAAACGAAGAATGGTCTGAAGAGAATGACATTAATGTCCGTTTACATACTACATACATATATATATTAAAGGACGTGAAAAATAAAAGCACAAATGAGAAAACGATTTAAATGTTTATTAGTAAACAAATCCCCCCAAATTCCTTCGCATTTAGAGAGATTTGGAGTGAATTAAAAATGTGTATAAATTGACCAGGCAAATGGTAAAGGTATTGGGGGATGCTAGTATCATAGGTGCAGAGTTCGATTCCTGCGCTCTGCAAAGAGGCAGAGTAAAAGCCAGAGAGAGGACAGACCATATTTGTACATCTTGTCAGAAATAGTAAGAGTGTTTACGGAAAGTTAATAGAATTGTGTTATTCACTACTGTATCTAAGGATATCTCAAAAAGTACTAGACATATGTCTGAACAAAGCTCTAAGCATATTCTGTTTATATTCTCATTGTTTCTATTATTTATTGAAATCACCTATTCTCCCCCTCTAAGTGAACAAACTCTAACACTACAGAAATTAGGTACCAAATAATCACAACACTGAGGGGGGGGGGGGGGGGGGGGGGGTCTATCACATTTGCCATAGCCTTGAGCTCAAGCTCTAACCCTCAGTGGCCATGTCTGCTTAGATATTCGCGATCGGCATGGCCATGAGATCTTATTGAGCCGCGAAGCCAACGACGGCTATGGTTCTGAGATCTTTTCGAACAATGGATCTTGAGGTTGCTGGGGACGCTTAAGCTCCGAGCACTTAGTAATGAGCGCATGGGACTCGAGCTCACACATGTAGAAAAATTCAGAAGGAAAAGAAATTTATCTTTTTTAGTTTAGTGATTAGGTATGTGATTTTTAGGTTAAGTTTCCCACATCTTGACTAGCCTAACTCTTTAATCGATCTAATGGGTGCACTTTTGTATATTATCCAGTGAATTCAAGATTTTATGACAGCAATCCTCCCGAGAAGGCTTGAACCCAACACCACAAGAAGATGAGTACGCTCCCTGATCATAGTAAGATAATTTGTCTGTACTTACGTCTATTTGGTCAATTCTTTTGTTAATTTCTTTTGTTGTTGTTTGCGAAAGTCTATGTTTATATTTGAATTGTGGATTTTATCAATTAAGTCCTTGCACTCTTAATTTGTCTAATCAAGTACTCGAATTAGCATAATTATTCTTTCAAATATCTCTAGCTCTATACCTAGTTAACACTTGATTGAGTTCGACGTGTCTATCTTTTTTTTGGTCGAATGACGTGTCTATTGGAGGTAATTACAAATGGACATGCAAAAAACTCCGAGTACTGTGTTCACGCTGAGAAATCTAACTCTTAGGGTTTGGTTGTGATTTTTAATTTTGAATTTTGTAATCTCTCACACTTGATTGATAGACCGTAACGACAGAAGTTTTTTTACGTTATATTCTTATCCATTCCGACGACGCACTGTCTATTTCGATAAATCGAATTTGGAATCACGGGGATATCTCTGAAAAGTTACGCAAATTCAACGAGTTGGTTAGACATATTTAAAGATCAAGGAGTTGATTAGAAAGAAAATGCGCAAGTTTTTAGATTACATCACACCTTAAGCCCTCTTATTTGTGGTTTTGATAAACAGTGATGATAGAAACTCCGACTCCGTAGGCCGAAGTGGGAGTGGGACGAGCTGGCTTTCAGACATTTACAAGTTTCCCCTTGTTCGAGGATTCCGCTATTAGCACTGTCAGAGTCGACTCTCTCCACAAGCTCCTTAGTTATCTTTTAATTTTCAGAACTCGTAGATATTTTAGCTACAAGGCTTAGCGAGTTGCACCGACAAGGGTCAAGACCACAATTGGCTTTTGGAAAAATTATGATGAGTTTACATGGCCCTAAAAAATAATACTACCAATACTAATAATATAAAAATAGTAAACTTTTAATTACGAAAAGCGAGGGAATTGTAATTGAGTTTTAAAACTCATGAAAATGCAGCCAACTCTTGAAACTTGTTAAATTTGTGCATTTGCGTCATTGCTTTAACTCTACCTATTTAGACTAAGAAAAATATTGGCATGGCTTATTTAAATATTTTTTTCTCTCCTACACCATAATGATGTGGCTAAAATATGAAAGTAAGGCTAAAATCGCCGCCGCCCCCGTTGCCGGAAAGGGCTTGGCGAGTGCCAGGGGTTCATCGGGGCATGTGCAGTACAGGAGAAGGGCCTCCCATTTCTCTTCTCAAGCTTCTTTGTTCTCCGTTTATTTTCAGGAAAATAAAAAATGAACTTCCTTTTGCTATATAGCCAAGCTAGGTAGAGCCATGATGTGATGTAATTATAGACGGTTTGACCCACTAAAATGGCATTCAGCAAATTGTGGTAAAAATAGAGAATAGTAGTTTTTAATTCCCATTGGAAAAATTACGATGCGTTTATATGATCCCAAAGATGCCACCAATAATAATAACAACAATATCAAATAATGATGACCTCATACTTACTTAGCGGTCATATTCACTCGGAGAACTGAAAAAGAGATAATTGTTGCATCGATATGCTTCATATCGGAGTATAAGGACAAGTAGAGCTTACCGTTCGTGGTGGATCCGACACCAAAAACAGAAAAATAAGAGTTTCACAGAACCCTATTCAAGAATGTACCAAAACATTAAAGGACAAACTAGCCATTAAGTACCAAAACCAGGTAGCCCACCCCGATTTCCACCAAGTTTGCCAGTTGCCATCATCAGCTAATAAAATGGAGCTCTCTGCGGGTTTTTCTGCTTTCTTGGTTGCTTCCTGAATGACTGCACATTGCTAGCGCTCCCCTCCGATATGGTCTCTACCTTCCTCTTTGCTTCGTTCTTCATACTTTCACTTTCCTTCATCTTCATCAGGGCTTCAACCTACAAAGGAAAAAGAGAAAGAACGACCCACATGTGCGAAAACGTTGTTCAAAATCGTGGCACATTCAAAATGATGCACGAAGTAGGCGGATGGGAACCCGGTGTGCTCAAAGAAATATACTCGATCATCACCTTGCATTCCACGGAGCAGTATTTGGTGCTCGGCGACTTGAGCCGGTACTGGCAAGATTCGCAGTCCCCAGCATCGCTCTGATCATGGGAGCGGGCGATCCCATCTCCCCTTTTGTGTACGACCGCAACGAACCACCCGTTTTTATTGTACGAACATATATCGTAAATATCCCACGACGGCTCCAAATCCTTCACTCTGACGACGCCACTCTATCAAATTTATATGCCTGAAAATATAAAGACCGAAAGAGAAAAAGAAAAACCTAAAAAGGGGAAAAGAATTCAAAATAAAGGAAAAGAAATCTCGTTTTTCCATTTTCTTGATCATGAAAAGATAAAAGTAATAGTATATTGCGCTTTTTTTGCTATGCACAGATAAAACAAAAATTGTTACGATTACAGTCGCGAAGACGATTCGAAATGGAGACTACATGTACCTTTAAGACCTCATGCCCCGAAAGATCATGATGCGTCTTGCACTCTTTGCACATAGCAACCATACAAACTCTACAGTAAAATTACACTCTTTGGAGGGGTGAGTCTCGCACAAGTCCATAGAGCTTGATGCCCGCGATCGGCCTCACCATGGTGGAACGACGTTCTTCTGATCATCTCCAGACGAAACCATTGTTGCATCCTCCCCTGTCATTCTCATGGCTTTTCTTTTCCCTCTCCCTCGCTTCTTTAATCTGATAAAGAACGGGAACCCAAGAAAGAAGAAAGAGAGCAGGCGGCGAAGATGTTTATGAAATCGAGATTGAGAGAGGGAATGAGAGAGACTTTTGCTAAAGCGCTCAAATAATTGAGGGTGAATGAATGAACCGGCTGGGATTAGTTTTATATGGTAAAAATAATGTAGCAAAAATAAAGGAAGACGAGAGGAAAAGAAGGAATCAAATTAAACATCGGGTTTAAGTTTATATTTCTCGAAAAATGACGAGTATAAACAAAGGATACCGATTCTTTATGCCTCTCTAAACAACTGGGGAAATACGGAAAATGGAGAATACAATACACACCATGTCGGCCGTAATCACCAAAGTTATGCAAGTTGGGATGATAGTTTAGTTTGGTTGCGATCTATAAATAAAATAAGTACGATGCTCTGGTCTTTAGATTATAACAGTTCGATTGGTTATATCAGGTATTGAACGAATTGCATTTGATTAATTTCTACGATTCTAATTTACAAATAACTAATTGCAACCGTTTACCGTTGGTAGCTTGAAGAAAACAACCGCACACGTCCATCAACTAATAACGTAAGAGCTCCATCAGGGGTAAACGTCTAAAAGCCAGCTCAGTCATACTCCCATATCCATATTTTCGATCGGTGATTACATCATTTTTAATTTTATTTAGAAGCAGTGATTACGAAAGGTAAAAAAGAATTTAAATAAGTACAAGAGAAACGAAGAATGGTCTGAAGAGAATGGCATTAATGTCCGTTTACATACATACATACGGGACATGAAAATAAAAGCACAGATGAGAAAAACGATTTAATATGTTTATTAGTACAAAATCCTTCCAAATTCCTTCACATTTAGAGAGATTTGGAGTGAATTAAAAATGTTTATAAATTGACCGGGACTTGTCGATGAGAGGCTCGTCGATCTTGAATGCGATTGATCGTCTTGGCTGAGCCCGCTCGACTTGAATACGAAACGGGCTGCATCATAAATTGCAAAGTATTTATGCATATGTCAATAAAGGAAAAAAAATCACCCTTTTGTGAATTAAAAATAAATAGATTTTGAAACAAAATTCACTTGTTTTCTCTTGACACAACTTGCCTTTTACACATAATTACGTAAGAAGAAGAAATTTTTTTTTATTTTAATTTTCTGAAATCTTGCGAGTGTCCTTTTTAAAAGAACTAAGACTTTATTCTTTTTTGTGATTCTCAAAGTGTTCTTTCTTTAAAGAAACAACTTTTTTTTGTCCAAACTGTTCCCGAAAGCAAAATCAGAATCATTTGCGTTACTAAGCATATTTTTTATCCTTTTTTGTTTCGAGTAACAAAATAGAGAACAGAAATGTTACCAAACAGACCTAATTAAGTCATCCCGTTAGCAAATTACTTTTTTGGCTGCGGTGGGTCCGTTACTGCGGATGAGATCAACGGTACTGTTAGTTGATCATTTTCTCTCCACTTACTTCTATTTGGTCATTCTTCCCTTTTTTTTTTCGGAAGTCTATGATTGTATCTTTATTCCCGTATGTTCATCTATTTGAGTTCTTTCACTTTTAATTTGCCTAATCAAGTTCTCGTACTTACATAATTTTTCTAATCGAATTTCTCTAGCTCTAAGTCTAGTTAATTCTTAATTGAATTCGATGTGTCTATTTGAGCATGTGAGAATTTGTTACGAAAAATGCAAGCACAGTGTTCCTGTTGCGGAATCTCATTCTTAGAGCCTGATCGTGATTTTCATTTCAAAACTTTAATCTCACGCAACAACTAATAGTCAGTAAAGGACAAAAAAATCTTTTCACGTCGTATTTTTTTGTGCATCCCACCACCGTACAAATCTACTCGATTAATCGAATTCGAAATCATGGGGATATCATTAGAAAAGAAGTGCAAATTCAACGACTTAACTGAAATGGCTATTTGCAAAAAAGAAAATCAAATTTGTACATATTCGGTCGTAAAACTGAAAAGGAGATTATTGTTGCATCGATATACTTCACATTGAAGTAGGAAAACTAGACCTTATTTCCCCACATACGTGGTGAAGTTTCAGCGAACCCTATCAAGTTAGACCAAAAAAGAAACGAACCCTATCAAGAATGTACCAATCCGAAACGAAGTTTGCCAATTAACCAATCTTCGGCTGATAAAGTGGATCTCCCTGTGGGTTTTTCTACTTTCTTGGTCGTTTGCTAGTACTCCCCTCTAACATGGTCTCTACCTTTCTCTTTGCTTCGTCCTTGTCATTCATCTTCATCACGGCTTCAACCTACAAAGGAAGACCAAGAAGAATGGCTCACATGTGATAAAACGTTGTTTGAAATCGCGGCTCATTCAAAACGATGCACGACGTAGGCGGATCGGAACCCCGTTTGTTCAAAAAGTTGTGCTTGATCGTCACCTTGCATTCCACGGAGCAATTTTGGGCGCTTGGCGAGTTGAGCCGGTATTTGCAAGATTCGCACTCTGGAACATCGCTCTGAAGCAGTAGCGGGCGTTCCCATCTCCCCTTTTGTATATCAACGCAACGGGCCCGTTACAACTGTACGGAGAGATATCGGAAATATCCCATAATGGCTCCAAATCCTCATTTTGAACGATGCCCCCATTCTAGAAACTTTATATGCCTGAAAAGATTGAAAACCCAAAAATGAAAACTAAAGTGTGGAAAATAATTCAAAATGAGGAAAAGAACCCGCATTTCTGTTTTCTTGATCATGATCGTCCCCATGATCAAGAAAACAGAAATGCGGGTTCTTTTCCTCATTTTGAATATATTTCCCACCTTTAGTTTTCATTTTTGGGTTTCAATCTTTTCAGGCATATAAAGTTTCTAGAATGGGGGCATCGTTCAAAATGGAGGATTTGGAGCCATTATGGGATATTTCCGATATCTCTCCGTACAGTTGTAACGGGCCCGTTGCGTTGATATACAAAAGGGGAGATGGGAACGCCCGCTACTGCTTTCAGAGCGATGTTCCAGAGTGCGAATCTTGCAAATACCGGCTCAACTCGCCAAGCGCCAGCATATTGCTCCGTGGAATGCAAGGTGACGATCAAGCACAACTTTTTGAACAAACGGGGTTCCGAGCCGCCTACGTCGTGCCTCGTTTTGAATGAGCCGCGATTTCAAACAACGTTTTATCACATGTGAGCCATTCTTTCTTGGTCTCCTTTGTAGGTTGAAGCCGTGATGAAGATGAATGAACAAGGACGAAGCAAAGAGAAAGGTAGAGACCATGTTAGAGGGGAGTACTAGCAACGACCAAGAAAGTAGAAAAACCCACAGGGAGATCCACTTTATCAGCCGAAGATTGGTAATTGGCAAACTTCGTTTCGGATTGGTACATTCTTTGATAGGGTTCGTTTCTTTTTTTGGTCTAACTTGATAGGGTTCGCTGAAACTTCACCACGTATGTGGGGAAATAAGGTCTAGTTTTCCTACTTCAATGTGAAGTATATCGATGCAACAATAATCTCCTTTTCAGTTTTACGACCGAATATGTACAAATTTGATTTTCTTTTTTGCAAATAGCCATTTCAGTTAAGTCGTTGAATTTGCACTTCTTTTCTAATGATATCCCATGATTTCGAATTCGATTAATCGAGTAGATTTGTACGGTGGTGGGATGCACAAAAAATACGACGTGAAAAGATTTTTTTGTCCTTTACTGACTATTAGTTGTTGCGTGAGATTAAAGTTTTGAAATGAAAATCACGATCAGGCTCTAAGAATGAGATTCCGCAACAGGAACACTGTGCTTGCATTTTTCGTAACAAATTCTCACATCCTCAAATAGACACATCGAATTCAATTAAGAATTAACTAGACTTAGAGCTAGAGAAATTCGAATAGAAAAATTATGTAAGTACGAGAACTTGATTAGGCAAATTAAAAGTGAAAGAACTCAAATAGATGAACATACGGAATAAAGATACAATCATAGACTTCCGAAAAAAAAAGGGAAGAATTGACCAATAGAAGTAAGTGGAGAGAAAATGATCAACTAACAGTACCAGTTGATCTCATCCGCAGTAACGGACCCACCGCAGCAAAAGTAATTTGCTAACGGGATGACTTAATTAGGTCTGTTTGGTAACATTTCTGTTTCTCTATTTTTGTTACTCGAAACAAAAAAGGATAAAAAATATGCTTAGTAACGCAAATGATTCTGATTTTGCTTTCGGGAACAGTTTGGACAAAAAAAAGTTGTTTTCTTTAAAGAAAGAACACTTTTGAGAATCACAAAAAAGAATAAAGTCTTAGTTCTTTTAAAAAGGACACTCGCAAGATTTCAGAAAATTAAATATAAAAAAAATTTCTTCTTCTTACGTAATTATGTGTAAAAGGCAAGTTGTGTCAAGAGAAAACAAGTGAATTTTGTTTTCAAAATCTATTTAATTTTTAATTCACAAAAGGTGATTTTTTTTCCTTTATTGACATATGCATAAATACTTTGCAATTTATGATGCAGCCCGTTTCCGTATTCAAGTCGAGCGGGCTCAGCCAAGACGATCAATCGCATTCAAGATCGACGAGCCTCTCATCGACAAGTCCCGGTCAATTTTATAAACATTTTTAATTCACTCCAAATCTCTCTAAATGTGAAGGAATTTGGAAGGATTTTTGTACTATAAAACATATTAAATCGTTTTCTCATCTGTGCTTTTATTTTTCATGTCCCGTATGTATGTATGTAAACGGACATTAATGCCATTCTCTTCAGACCATTCTTCGTTTCTCTTGTACTTATTTAAATTCTTTTTTACCTTTCGTAATCACTGCTTCTAAATAAAATTAAAAATGATGTAATCACCGTCGAAAATATGGATATGGGAGTATGACTGAGCTGGCTTTTAGACGTTTTACCCCTGATGGAGCTCTTACGTTATTAGTTGATGGACGTGTGCGGTTTGTTTTCTTCAAGCTACCAAGGTAAACGGTTGCAATTAGTTATTTGTAAATTAGAATCGTAGAAATTAATCAATGCAATTCGTTCAATACCTGATATAACCAATCGAACTGTTATAATCTAAAGACCAGAGCATCGTACTTATTTTATTTATAGATCGCAACCAAACTAAACTATCATCCCAACTTGCATAACTTTGGTGATTACGGCCGACATGGTGTGTATTGTATTCTCCATTTTCCGTATTTCCCCAGTTGTTTAGAGAGGCATAAAGAATCGGTATCCTTTGTTTATACTCGTCATTTCGAGAAATATAAACTTAACCCGATGTTTAATTTGATTCCTTCTTTTCCTCTCGTCTTCCTTTAATTTTTGCTACATTATTTTTTACCATATAAACTAATCCCAGCCGGTTCATTCATTCACCCTCAATTATTTGAGCGCTTTAGCAAAAGTCTCTCTCATTCCCTCTCTCAATCTCGATTTCATAAACATCTTCGCCGCCTGCTCTCTTTCTTCTTCTTGGGTTCCCGTTCTTTATCAGATTAAAGAAGCGAGGGAGAGGGAAAAGAAAAAGCCATGAGAATGACAGGGAAGGATGCAACAATGGTTTCGTCTGGAGATGATCAGAAGAACGTCGTTCCACCATGGTTGAGGCCGATCGCGGGCATCAAGCTCTATGACTTGTGCGAGACTCACCCCTCCAAAGAGTGTAATTTCTACTGTAGAGTTTTGTATGGTTGCTATGTGCAAAGAGTGCAAGACGCATCATGATCTTTCGGGGCATGAGGTCTTAAAGGTACATGTAGTCTCCATTTCGTGAATCGTCTTCGCGACTGTAATCGTAACAATTTTTGTTTTATCTGTGCATAGCAAAAAGCGCAATATACTATTACTTTTATCTTTTCATGATCAAGAAAATGGAAAACCGAGATTTCTTTTCTTATTTTGAATTCTTTCCCCTTTTAGGTTTTTCTTTTTCTCTTTCGGTCTTTATATTTTCAGGCATATAAATTTGATAGAGTGGCGTCGTTCAGAGTGAAGGATTTGGAGCCGTCGTGGGATATTTACGATATATGTTCGTACAATAAAAACGGGTGGTTCGTTGCGGTCGTACACAAAGGGGAGATGGGATCGCCCGCTCCCATGATCAGAGCGACTGCTGGGGACTGCGAATCTTGCCAGTACCGTGCTCAAGTCGCCGAGGCACCAAATACTGCTCCGTGGAATGCAAGGGATTGATCGAGTATTTCTTTGAACACACCGGGTTCCCATCCGCCTACTTCGTGCATCATTTTGAATGTGCCCCGATTTTGAACGACGTTTTCGCACATGTGGGTGGTTCTTTCTCTTTTTTTCCTTTGTAGGTTGAAGCCCTGATGAAGATGAAGGAAAGTGAAAGTATGAAGAACGAAGCAAAGAGGAAGGTAGAGACCATATCGGAGGGGAGCGCTCGCAATGTGCAGTCATTCAGGAAGCAACCAAGAAAGCAGAAAAACCCGCAGAGAGCTCCATTTTATTAGCTGATGATTGGCAACTGGCAAACTTGGTGGAAATCCGGGTGGGCTACCTGGCTTTGGTACTTAATGGCTAGTTTTCCTTTAATGTTTTTGGTACATTCTCGGATAGGGTTCTGTGAAACTCTTATTTTTCTGTTTTTGGTGTCGGATCCACCACGAACGGTAAGCTCTACTTGTCCTTATACTCCGATACGAAGCATATCGATGCAACAATTATCTCTTTTTCAGTTCTCCGAGTGAATATGACCGCTAAGTATGATGGTCATCATTATTTGATGTTGTTGTTATTATTATTGGTGGCATCTTTGGGATCATATAAACTCATCGTAATTTTTTCAATGGGAATTAAAAACTACTATTCTCTATTTTTACCACAATTTGCTGAATGCCATTTTAGTGGGTCAAACCGTCTATAATTATATCACATCATGGCTCTACCTAGCTTGGCTATATAGCAAAAGGAAGTTCATTTTTTATTTCCTGAAAATAAACGGAGAACAAAGAAGCTTGAGAAGAGAAATGGGAGGCCCTTCTCCTGCACTGCACATGCCCGATGAACCCCCGGCACTCGCCAAGCCCTTTCCGGCAACTGGGGCAGCGGCGATTTTAGCCTTACTTTTCATATTTTACCCACATCATTTTGGTGTAGGAGAGAAAAAAATATTTAAATAAGCCACGCCGACATTTTTCTTAGTCTAAATAGACAGAATTAGCGGAATGACTCAAATGCACAAATTTAACAAGTTTCAAGAGTTGGCTGCATTTTCATGAGTTTTAAAACTCAATTACAATTCCCTCACTTTTCGTAATTAAAAGTTTACTATTTTTATATTATTAGTATCGGTAGTATTATTTTTAGGGCCATATAAACTCATCATAATTTTTCCAAAAGCCAATTGTGGTCTTGACCCTTGTGGGTGCAACTCGCTAAGCCTTGTAGCTAAAATATCTGCGAGTTCTGAAGAATAAAAGATAACTAAGGAGCTTGTGGAGAGAGTCGACTCTAATAGTGCTAATAGCGGAATCCTCGAACAAGGGGAAACTTGTAAATGTCTGAAAGCCAGCTCAGTCCCACTCCCACTTCGGCCTACGGAGTCGGAGTTTCTATCATCACTGTTAATCAAAACCGCAAATAAGAGGGGCTTAAGGTGTGATGTAATCTAAAAACTTGTGCATTTTCTTTCTAATCAACTCCTTGATCTCTAAATATGTCTAACCAACTCGTTGAATTTGCGTAACTTTTCAGAGATATCCTCGTGACTCCAAATTCGATTTATCGAAATAGACAGTGCGTCGTCGGAATGGATAAGAATATAACGTGAAAAGACGCCTTTCGGTACGAGCTATCAATCGAGTGTGAGAGATTAAAAAATTCAAAATTAAAATCACAACCAAATCCTAAGAGTGAGATTTCTCTGCATGAACACAGTACTCGGAGTTTTTTGCATGTCCCTTTGTTATTACCTCCAATAGACACGTCATTCGACCCAAAAAAATGGACACGTCGGACTCAATCAAGTGTTAACTAGGTATAGAGCTAGAGATATTTGAAAGAATAATTATGCTAATTCGAGTACTTGATTAGACAAATTAAGGGTGCAAGGACTTAATTGATAAAATCCACAATTTAAATATAAACATGGACTTTCGCAACAACAACAAAAGAAATTAACAAAAGAATTGACCAAATAGACGTAAGTGACGTAGCTAGCAACGACACCTAGAGGGGGGTGAATAGGTGCTTCTGAAAAATTTGAGTTATAAGCGCAAGCAAACACAAAAGCCAAGTATTGAAGCTAAACAGATTTAGTATGCACAAGATAAAGGAGTTCAGAAGGAGAAATGTGCACACAAATTTATAGTGGTTCGGTTATAGTAAGCCTACGTCCACTCTCCCACGATGACAGCCGATTGGCTGGATTTCACTATAATGATCACAAGATTACAATGAACTTCTCTCAACTTGCTCACAAGAATATTTTCACGAGAAGTTTAGAAAGCTATCTCAACAGTTTTTGCTCGTCTCTTTCTTTTTCCTTCACTACTCCAGAACGAATACCAGCACTCTCCTTTTATACCCCTTTCACCTCGAACTAGCCGTTGTCAAGGTGCTCCATGGGATCACTCGTCAATTCTTCAATCAACTTGATTGATGCGAGATAAACTCGGAAAGATGCTAGATAGCCGTTGAAGAAAGATTCTGGTAACTTCAGATTCAGTCGCCCATACAACTAAATCTTCAGTTTCCATTTGCGTGAGATGATGAATCTTCTGAGGAAGGAAAGAAGGATAATATCCAATCAAGGATTCCGTCCTAATAAAGATGGACAATCATCCTGTTGATCGAATCCTTTCCCTTCCCGTAATTTCCGAAATCAATCGGACTTTCGTCAATCGTGGGTCTTCTTCGTCTAGTTGCAGAATCTGAATCTGTTCAGAAACAGCCTTTAAACCATTTGAAGTCTCTGAATCTGATTTAGCTTTTCTTTGTGAATCTGAGCTCTTTACGGATCCTACTGTCGACATCTCACATGAGTCTTCTTGAGGTCTTCCAAGGCAATGCTGTCCTCCATCTGAATCCATTTGAGGCAGTCAAACACTTCATCTGAATTATTCAGACGCAGACTCCTCCTTCTGATTCTCTTAGAGGCACAAGCATAATTCCTCCTTCTGACCATTTAGAAGCACAATGGTGATGACTCTTCCTTGAGTCTGAACGCCAGTCGTGGGATATTTAAGGCTCTTTTCACATCGTGGTTTCTGCAAGGAACATATTCTTCCATTAACTAGACTTCTTAAACTAGTTTTGTCAGAATCAAAATTCTTGGCGGGATAGTTTCCTCAACAGTAAGTACAGACAAATTACCTTACTATGATCAGGGAGCGTACTCATCTTCTTGTGGTGTTGGGTTCAAGCCTTCTCGGGAGGATTGCTGTCATAAAATCTTGAATTCACTGGATAATATACAAAAGTGCACCCAATAGATCGATTAAAGAGTTAGGCTAGTCAAGATGTGGGAAACTTAACCTAAAAATCACATACCTAATCACTAACTAAAAAAGATAAATTTCTTTTCCTTCTGAATTTTTCTACATGTGTGAGCTCGAGTCCCATGCGCTCATTACTAAGTGCTCGGAGCTTAAGCGTCCCCAGCAACCTCAAGATCCATTGTTCGAAAAGATCTCAGAACCATAGCCGTCGTTGGCTTCGCGGCTCAATAAGATCTCATGGCCATGCCGATCGCGAATATCTAAGCAGACATGGCCACCGCGAGGTTAGAGCTTGAGCTCAAGGCTATGGCAAATGTGATAGACCCCCCCCCCCCCCCCTCATTTGTCTTATTTGGTACCTAATTTCTGTCAGTGTTAGCGTTTTCACCTAGAGGGGGGTGAATAGGTGATTTCAAGAAATAATAGAAATCAATGCAGAATATAAACAAATATGCTTAGAGCTTTGTTCAGACAATATGTGCTAGTAAGATATGAGATATCCTTAAATACAGCAGCATACACAATTCTATTATCATCATATATAAACAAAGAGATTAAAGGATAGAGAATTTGTACATAGAGTTTATAATGGTTCGACTTTATTCAAACCTACGTCCACTTTTTTATGCTGACAGTCAATTGGCTAAATTTCAGTAGTGAATAACTCAAAGGTTACAACTCGATGAATAAACTTTCCGTCTAACACTCTTACTATTTCTGACAAGATGTACAAATATGGTCTGTCCTCTCTCTAGCTTTTACTCTGCCTCTTTGCAGAGCGCAGGAATCGAACTCTGCACTTATGATACTAGCATCCCCCAATACCTTTACCATTTGCCTAGTCAATTTATACACATTTTTAATTCACTCCAAATCTCTCCAAATGCGAAGGAATTTGGAGGGATTTGTTTACTAATAAACATATTAAATCGTTTTCTCATTTGTGCTTTTATTTTTCACGTCCTTTAAATATGTATGTACGTATGTAAACGGACATTAATGTCATTCTCTTCGGACCATTCTTCGTTTCTCTTGTACTTATTTAAATTCTTTTTTACCTTTCGTAATCACTGCTTGTAAATAAAATTAAAAATGATGTAATCACCGATCGAAAATATGGACATGGGAGTATGACTGAGGTGGCTTTTAGAAGTTTACCCCTGATGGAGCTATTACGTTATTAGGTGGTGGACGTGTGCGGTTTGTTTTCTTCAAGCTACTATGGTGTGTCCTATCTCTGACTTTTAATCTGCCTATCAATCAAGTGTGAGAGATTAAAAAACTTTTTTTTTCATTATATTATCTTGATCTTGCATAATTCCTTATTTACACACTTACCCGTAATGGAGCTTCTACCCTCAAAGGTGGTTGACGTGTTCGGTGCAGGACAAGGGTCCACAACTGTTTTCTCAACCTACTAACTGTAAACGGTTTCAATTATTTATTTCTAAATGATAATCATAGAAAATAATCAAATACAATTCGTTCAATATCTTCTATAATGGACCAATCGAACTTTTACATAACATATTAATACAAATCATAGTTATTTTTTTTTATAGTCTGAAGACGAGTGAATCGTATGTATTTTATTTGTAGATCGCAACCAAAAACTAAACTATCGTTACAACTTGCATAGCTTTGGCGATTACTGTCAACATGGCATAATGACTATTATATTGGGTTCGCTTGTATTTGATGAACAAAATTATGAAAAAAGTTGTTCTCCATAGCATAAATTAACGAACAGAGAATTGGCGTAAACATATGTTCATACTTGTCATTTTTCTAGAAATAGAAATGTAAACCCGATGTTTACTTTGATTCCCTTTTTTCCCTCTCTTTTTCCTTTGTTGTTTTGCTCGATTTTCCTCTCTTTTTGACTATGTAAACCCAAACCCGATCGGTTCATTCACTCCCCATCAGTTATTCTAGCGCTTTAGCAAAGTCTCTCTCATTTCCTCTCTCTCACAGTCTCGACTTCATAAACATCTTTGCAGCCTGCTCTCTTTCTTCTTCTTGGGTTTCATTCTTTATCAGATTAAAGAAGCGAGGGAGAGGGAAAAGAAAAGCCCCGAGAATGACTGGGAAGGATGCTATGATGGTCATGTCTGTAGAAGATCAAAAGAACGTCGTTCCGCCGTGGTTGAGGCCGATTGCCAGCATCAAGCTCTATGACTTTTGCGAGACTCATTTCTCCAAAGAGTATAATTTCTACTGTAGAGTCTGCATGGTTGCTCTGTGCAAAGAGTGCAAGAAGCAGCACGATCTTTCTGGGCACGACATCATAAAGGTACTAGTTTTCATTTTGAATCGTCTTCGCAAATCGCTACTGTAACCGTAATGGTGTACCGGGGTGCACGAAAATGTGTATTATACTACTACTCTTTATCTTTTTATGATCAAGAAATACCGGAATTTGTTTTCCTCATTTTGAATTCTTTGCCCCTCTTTAGTTTTTCTTCTTGGATTTTAATCTTTTCAGGTATATAAAGTTGCTGGAGTGGCGTCGTTCAGAATGAAGGATTTGAAGCCGCTATGGGATATTTCCGATATCTGTCTATACAATCAGAAAGGGTGGCCTGTTGCGGTCATATATAAAGAGGGAGATGGGATCTCTCGCTCTAGCGACCAGAGCAATGCTGCGGAGTGCGAATCTTGTCAATACCAGCTCAAGTCGCCAGGCGCCAAATATTGCTCTGTGGAATGCAAGGTAACGATCAAGCACATCTTTCCGAACGAACCGGGTTCCAACTACCTACATCGTGCATCGTTTTGAATCCAACATGGGTCTCAAACAAAGTTTTATCACATGCGGTAATTCTTTCTTATTTTTCCATTGTAGGTTGAAGCCATGATGAAGATGAATGAAAGTAAAAGTATCAAGAACGAAGCAAAGGAGAAGGTAGAGACCATATCACAGGGGAGTGCTAGCAATGTGCAGTCATTCAGGAAACGACCAAGAAAGCAGAAAAACCCGCAGAGAGCTCCATTATTTTAGCCGAAGATTGGTAATTAGCAAACTTGGTGAAAACCGAGGTGGGCTACTTGGTTTTGGTACATAATGGTTGATTTTTCTTTTGATTGTTTTGGTACATTCTTGATAGGGTTAAGTGACAGTATAATTTTTCTGTTTTTGGTGTTGGATCCACCACGAAAGTAGGGAAATAAGATCTATTTTGCTTTAGTCTGGTATGAAGTGTATTGATGCAACAATAATCTCTCTGTCAGTTCTACGAGCGATTATTACCGCCAAGTATTGTGATTATTATTATAATTGGTGGCCTCTTTGGGATCTTATAAACCCCATTATCCAAAGGTAATTGAACAATTTCATTCTCCACTCTTTCCACAATTTTCTACATACAATCTCACGCCAACTCCGTCAAGGGAAAACACGCAAATATCCAACAGCCAGCTCATTCACATTCCCATTTCGGCGTACAAAGTCATAGATTGTGTTTTTACTGTTCATCAAAAGGTTTGATGTGATCTCAAGCTTGTACAGTTCCCCCTGTTTTTTTTTTAAATCAACTCCTTGAAATTCAACTGTCTAATTAAGTCATTGAATTTTCATTTCTTATCTAATGATGTCCCTATGACTTTGAATTCGGTTCATCGGTGTAGATATGTACGTTGGGATTTGGAAGGACAAGAATATGACGTCAAAAGGCTTTTTCCATCGTGGACTATCAATCGATGTGCGAGTTTAAAAACTTCGAAATAGAAATTACAACCAGACTCTAAGAATAAAATTTCGCAATACAAACACCATGCTCACATTGTTGAATGCTCATACACACATCAAATGCAAATTTAAGTACTCAATTGGGAAAAGTAAAAGCAATTAAAAGCGAAGAACTTAAATAGATAAACATAGGCAGATATAGATACAAACATACACTTCAAAAAGAAATTAAGGAAAGAATTGACCAAATGAAAGTAAGTGCATGCACATATTATCTCTCGAGCTATGACAAAAGGAAGTCTTACTAACCTGGCTTTTACATATTTACAAGTTTCATGGTGGCCGCATTTGGGTATCGACTGAAAGTTGATGCTTCATTATGAAATAATAATAAAAAAGTCCGAGATAAAATTGGTACTTTTTAAGAGAATTAGATCCAATCTATTGGCAGACTATTATTTACAATTAAAATTTGCACTAATCATAAGTCATAACCAGTTGTACTTATACTATTGATATAATGATAAACGAATTGTCATTGTTTTGACTTGATAGCACATTACAAAATAAAGAATAAAATATCAGGTGATAGGTAAATAAATGATGAAATAACAACTATGTTATCTTGATCTTGCTTATTTTATTAAAGATTCACGTACTTAAAAAATTCAAATGGCCATTACTTAAACGAAACAGCGGGATAGGAAAATTGGCCCGATCAGTTTTATACGTTTTCTATAATTCACTCCGATTCCAAGTAAATTGGAAGGAATTTTATGCACGTATTTAAAAACAAACGTGCTGACATTAACGTCATTCACCCCCAGTCACTCTAGCGCTTTAGCAAAGTCTCTCTCATTTCCTCTCTCTCAATCTCAATTTCATAAACATCTTCGCAGCCTGCGCTCTTTCTTCTTCTTGGGTTCCATTCTTTATCAGATTAAAGACGCGGGGGAGAGGAAAAAGAAAAGCCACGAAAATGACAGGGAAGGACGATCAAAAGAACGTCGTTCGGCCGTGGTTGCGGCTGATCGGAAGCATCAAGCTCTCCCACTTGTGCGAGACTCATTTTCTCCGGAGAGTGCAATTTTGAATGTAGAGTCTGCATGGTAGCTCTATGCAAAAAGTGCAAGAAGCAACACGATCTCAAGCACGAGATCATAAAGGTACTAGTTTCTATTTCGAATCGTCTTCGCGACTGTAATCGTAACGGCGTTTGTTTTATCGACGCGTGGCGAAAATGTGTAGTATGTTGTTACTCTTTACCTTTTCATGATCAAGAAACACCCGGATTTCTTTTCCTATTTTGAATTCTTTGCCCCATTTTAGTGTTTTTTTTCTCTTCTTTTGGATTTTAATCTTTTCTGGCATGTAAATTTGACAGAATGGCTTCGTTCAAAATGCAGGATTTGGAGCCGTCGTGAGATAATTTTTTATATTTGTCAGTACAATCGAAACGGGTGGCTTGTTGCGGTCATATGCAAAAAGGGGGATGGGATGGCCCGCTCCCGCGGTCAGAGCGACGCTGCAGAGTGCGAATCTTGGCAATTCCGGTTCAAGTCATTGAGCACCAAATACTGCTCTATGGAATGCAAGGTGACAACCGAGCACATCTTTTTGAGTGAACCGGGTTCCAATCCGCCTACGTCGTGCATCCTTTTGAATGTAACGTGAATTAGAACGACGTTTTCTCGCACGTGGGTAAATTGGCAAGCTGGGTGAAAATCGGCGAGGGCTACTTGGTGTTGGTACATAAAGGTTAATTTTTCTTTTCTTTAATTTCGTCACTTGGGGTAACCAGGTTGTTGGATGAAGGATCCCAAGGTTATCTAGCAACTGTGGTTAATCTGTTGGCTGAGGAACCAAGGCTAGAGGACATAGCAATGATGCGTAATTTTCCCGATGTCTTCCAGAAGGAATTGCCAGGATTGCCACCTGAAAGAGCAATTGAGTTTGTGATTGAGCTGGCCCTTAGGATGGAGCCGATCTCTAGAGCACCTTATAGAATGGCGTTATCAAAGTTAAATGAATTAAAGATGCAGATGCAAGAGTTGCTATATAAAGGATTCATTCACTCTAGTGCATTGTCATGGGGAGTGCCTTCGTTGTTCATAAGGAAGAAAGATGGTTCGTTGCGTTCATGTATCGACAATCGACAGTTGAATCAAGTGACCATCAAGAACAAGTATCCATTGCCAAGGATAGACAACTTGTTTGATCAACTACAAGCGGCTTTAGTATTTTCTAAGATAGACTTGGGGATGGGCTATCATTAGTTGAGAATTAAGAAGTAAGATATACTGAAGATAGAATTCCGAACACATTACGGTTACTACGAGTTTACAGTCATGCCATTTGATTTAACCAATGCTCTAGCTACTTTCATGGACTTATTGAACCGAGTGTTCAAAGCATACTTGGATCAGTTTGTATAAGTATCCATCGCAACATACTGGTGTACTCAAAAACCCTAAGGAGCTTGAACAACAATTGGGAATGGGTTTACTAGCCTTAAGAGAACACGCACTATAAGCTTAGTAAGTGCAACTTCTCGCTAAATCAAGTAGCTTTTCTTGGCCATGTGATCTCTAGGGAAGGAATCTTAGTGGATGCAGCTAAGGTTGAAGTGGTCATGAACTGGATAAGGCCAATAACAGTGAATGAGGTTCGGAGCTTTCTAGGTCTAGTAGGGTACTATGGGCGATTCGTGGAAAGGTTCTTTACGATCGCTACTCTGTTGACACATCTACTAAAGAAAGAAGTGAAGTTTGAATGGAAGAATAAATGCAAGAGGAGTTTTCAAGAATTAAAGCACAAGCTGACTACCGCTCCAACGTTAATGATACCGTCTGGTCTTGGAGGGTATGAGATGTATAGTGATGCGCTATTTAAAGGATTAGGATGCATTCTCATGCAACATGGAAAAGTGGTTGCTTAAGCGGCCCAGCAGCTAAGGTCTCATGAGTTCAACTACCCGACTCATGACTTAGAATTAGCGGTGATCATCTTTGCCCTGAAAATTTATAGGCACTTCTTGTACGAGGAAAGATCACCGCTAGAGCGAATGAATCCTTCATCTAGCAACTCTTGCAAGTAGTGGTGTTATACATGAAAAGACCAGTGCGAATTAAAGACAAGAAAAACCAGGTGTTGCGGAGTAAGACAATCCCTTTGGTTAAGGTGATTTGGCAACATCATGGAATAGAATGAGCTACTTGGACAAGCAAGGAAATAATGAGACGACAGTACCTACATCCTCAAATTCGACCTGTTCGGGATGTAATGAATGACGATTTCAATTGATATATTGTTAGCAATTCTCGCTCGAATTGATCACTTGTGAGAGATTAGCTGTTTGGGAAAGTCCACTAAGAAATTTAGTATGCACGACCTGAGAACTCGACCATGGATTGACAATTCGACCAGAAGGATTAATGAGGGACAATTTTGAGCCATTATAGATAGATCAAGGAATGGTTTTAGAATGTTTCGCCAATAGTATATAATTAGATCGCGGTTGATTCCGCTTGACCATTGTATGGATTGTGAACAATTCTGAACGAATTCCTAATGATCGTGTCTACCGGAACTAGTGAGTGACCCCTCGCAATTAAATGACAATCGAGATCACCCATGACTCGAGAAAGTTTAAATGTGGATTGATGTCAAATCAACCATGGGTTGAATATGTGTAACTCTTAAAAGCCCCTCGTTAACTTGAGATT
>JAGVVM010004635.1:0-38867 GCA_019149425.1 Psidium friedrichsthalianum | reverse complement strand
TCTATAATTTTTAAAAATGAATAAATAAAGAACTTTCATTTCAATTGAATTTTTCAGATTTATTTAGCCAAAATGAATAGAAAATTAAATAAAACTACTGACTACTTATTCACATTTTTATGACTTAAATGTTATTTTTATTAATTTTCAAGCACTTTTTTCTATTTTACTAAGAAATAAAAAAAATTATGAAAAATATGGAAAGTTGATTTTTTTTGCTCAAAATTGGTTCCCTAGCTTGGTCAAGGTCCCCAAAGTTGACTTTTTAATTTTATGAATTTTTATGGATTTTATATTATTTTCAAAATAAAATACCGAAAATACTAAAACTATGGAAAATTTTTTTGGTCAAAATGGTTTCCTAGGCTTGCCAGGTCCCCAAAGTTGATTTTTAATTTTATCAAATTTTTAGGATTTTTTTTATTAATTTTTGAAGGAGAAAGATAATAAAAATCAGGTGTCACACTCACATGGGACCCCAAATGCCCAATAATTATTTTCAGTATCCGTGGGTAATCCTTCAAATATTTATTTTGAATACGAACACGGACTCTAATTATTTGAAATAGTAAGATAAATACTGGGCGATCGGGCCCGGTTTTGCATAAAATGCTCCTAATCCATTTTTTTTTTTACTCAAACCACACAGAACCACAAAACTTGTCACTTTTAATCAAAATTTAATTGGGCAGCACGTGAACAGTGTTCGTGGGTCTGAACAATACTTTCAGAACACTATTTGGCCCGTTTTCGCTCTAATATTTCGAAAATTCTTTTTCGGTACCCGAACTTTGCGAGACCCACACCAATCACCACCAACAGCATTCTTCAAGCATTGGCGGTCGAAACATTTCACAAATCACACATAAAAAACTCACAGCCCACGAAATTGATTTCATCAGAATACGCCGATTACGGCAAATTTTCCTAAACCGATTTACCATGAATCTGTCCCTAGGCTAATCATGGCATCTAACATCATGAGCGAAGTCTAGAGTGTTTAGCTTACCTAAGAAAGTCAAACAAGGTTGAGGGTGGCGGCGATGACCGGGCGGCAACGAATGACGACGGTGGATTCCGACGGATTTAGTTTGAACCGGGGCTGTTCAAGGCTAAAACAAGACCAATCAGAGCTGGAAAACAACATATTATGGATTATGAATATGTGTTCTAGGAATGCAGCCGGGTTTATATCATATCACGAGAACCAAAATCCAAAATCTTGGAATCAAAAACAGATTCGTTCGATCGAAATGTCAAAGCAGATTCGAAAGGTCAAGCAGATTCAACGACACCTGCGGATCGAAGTGATTCAAGTTGGATAAACACAGACCTGTGCGCTACAACATACCCAAAAATTGCGATGATCCAATTGTTCGGATTCCCCGTCGGCGGCCAGTTGAAGTTGGCACGCAGATAAACTGAAATTTCAAGTAAGGAGCGAGTAGAAATCCGAAAATTTGAAAAGATAGAGACAGGAGATGATAATCAGCTGAAAATATGAGGAGAGATAGATGGTTAAACCCATCAATATCCTAGGATCATAATTACAGTGACTATTCACCGGAAGCGACATAAATCTAACGAATTGACTGATTTTTGGACTATCAATTAAATTTGGACTGATAAAGCTTGGGCCTCTAATTATTTTTGGTCAAAGCTAGTCAAATTGGTCAAAAAGATTGACCGACGAGACAATTTCTCGAAATTCGTGAAATTTTCATGACCGAGTGAGCTCAATCGTTGCTGGATTTGGCTCAATCGCGATCGGAAAATAACTCCGGATTTCGTCGTAAATTTTTTCTAGCCTCTTATGAAAATATTCTTACCCTCATGCCATGGATTCTAGCTCAAACCAGGGGCAAGATAGAAATTTTTAATCTTGCCCTTTTTCACTGTGCATTCCGAGATCCATCTGCCCATTTTTTTTCGCCTTTCAAAACAAGGTCCAAATTCACAACTGTGACACTCATGAGAGTCTATTGTCCTATTTCGGAACCCAATTCGTGGCCTCATTCATAAGACGACAGCTTTAAATAATTCTCAAACTAACGGGTAGCTTTTAGGAGTCACGCGTATCGACCATTTAGTCCATGTGCTTATATTCCTAGTTAGCATTTCTCCTTTGGTTAGTTATCTTAGAGTGGCCAGCTCCAAGTGAGATTCATTTATAGCGCCTCCATGAAATAACCATTCTGTATTCAAATTCCAGAAAAGGGATCGAAACTCAGGATGTCACACATACTCTGTATTCCACTTCACTCTCATCTTCAATCTGCACAGAGACTATTCTTCACGTGTAGACAGCCTCTCCAGGGACCATATTCTTTGTAACAAGAGCATTTTCTCTGCCCTTAGCAATGACACTTCATGTCTATGGGCTTAACCACAACTTTGCCTTCACATTTCATTCCGGGTATATGGGGCCAAGATGAAATTTGGACTATTGGAGGACGCTGTCACAACTCCTAAAAGTAAAAAATGAAAATAAATTGACTCAATTGGATTTTTTAGGGTCGATTCGAGATTATGCTCGCGAAGGAACACATGACCCCGAATTGGATTTTTTGAATTTGCGATGGCCAACATGAAATGGGATTTAAAAGAAAAATATTGATTATTTTTTGTGTATTTTTGTGGCCTCAAATGCTATTTTGTGAATTTTTCAAGTATTTTTTCTATTTTTCGTTGCTTTAATATTAACATGCAAAAAATATGAAAAATTATTTTTTAATTTGTTTATTTTTTCTTCAAAAATGGTCGCCTAGGCTTGACCAAGGCTTTCAAAGTTGATTTTTTAATTTTCTCATTTTTCTTGATTTTTTAAAAATAAAAATGCAGGAAAATACTGAAAATAAGAAAATTAATTTTTTGCTCAAATTGCTTCCTTAGGTTTGGCCAAGGTCCCCAAAGTTAATTTTTTTTTTTATTTATAATTTTTATGGATTTTCTAAAAAATTTTAAAGAGAAAATGTGATTAAAAATCAGGTGTCAACAGCTGGCCCTCTTTCAAAGGAAGCTCGGTAGAGATTTATTTTAAAGATAAGATGACACTTGAATCATAATCGACTCACCTAGAGAAATAAAAAGAGTTGCGAACATTTGATCTCGATAGCTCTCTATGTAAGTTCTGACCTGAACCGAACTTGCAGAGGTTCTTATGAAGTAAGGGAGAGATAGAGAGGATAGCTTACATGGCACTTACCTGCCCATCGTAGGGCTGTTGCCTGACATGAATGCTCTTTGAACAGGTACCCAAATACTCGTTCTAAAGATATTCTGAGGAGGTTAAGCTTTAATCCGTATGGTAGGTCAACCCACGGCAGAGTCCCTATGAAAGGGCTCTACTGGCGACCTATACTATAGAGGATTCACTTGTATTTTGACTCGTATGGTGGGTCGCACCAAGGCAGATTCCTGATGAAAGGATTTTACTGAGCGGTTTACCCGATCTCGGGTTCATCAAAGAAAATGCTTGTAGGAAGGACTTTGTGCATGTAGGAAAGACTTTGGAAACGGTTCACGCAATGTGGGAACCTACGGAAGGATGCCTGTAAGAAGGACTTTGTGCCTGTAGAAGGACTTTTGTACATGTGAGAAAGGACTTTTGACCCTGTAAGAAGGACTTTTTTGCCTGTAGAAAAGACTTGGTGCCTGTAGGAAGGACTTTCAAAAAACGGACCGTGCCATATTGGGATTTCTAATGGATGGCTTTATACCTGTATGAAGGAGTTTGTGACTGTAAGAAGGACTTTGTACCTATAGAAAATACTACAGAAATGACTTTTGTGCCTGTAAGAAGGACTTTATGCCTGTAGGAAGGACTTTATGCTTGTAAAAAGAACTTTAAAAAATGGACTGTTTTTCTATTGGGGTTTCCAATGCAAGGGCTCCATAGATGGCATACCCTCGTAAAAGAGTTCGTCTATGTGGTACCTGCAACTCAGGACTTGAAAATGGAACCGTTTCCGTATTAGGGTTTCCAATGAAGGGCTCCAGAAAATGGTATACCCTACTAAAAGGACTCGTCTATGTGGTGACTGCAACTCAAAACTTGAAAATGGACCGTTCCGTAGTGGGATTTCTAATGGAAGGGCTCTAGGGACGGCATACCCTAATAAAAGGACTCGTTTATGTGGTGATTGCAACTTAAGACATGAAAATGGACCATTCTGTATTAGGGTTTCCAATAGAAGGGCTCTAGGGACGGCATACCTAAATAAAAGGGCTCGTCTGTGTGGTGACTGTAATTCAGGACTTGAAAATGGACTGTTTCGTTTTGGGGTTTCCAACGGAAGGGCTCCAGAGATGGCATACCCTAATAAAAGGGCTCGTCTGTGTGGTACCTGCAACTCAGGACTTGAAAATGGATCATTCTGTGTGATAAGTCACTAATGATTACCTAACTATCACATTTTTTTGGGTAGAAAGAAGAGGTATTGGCTGAAAAAAATGATTTTTGGGTGCCAGTCTGGGATCTAAGGAGACCAGAAATGTTGCAGAAGCTCATACCCAAGTTATCTTACCTGAAGAGTGTCATTTTGGGATCTAGGGAGACTAGGAATCCTGCAGAAGCTTAAACCCAAATTAATCTTACCATGAAGGGTGCTATTCTAAGATCTGGAGAGACTAGGAATCCTGCAGAAGCTCAAACCCAAATTATCTTACCATGAAATGTGCCATTTTGGGATCTGGGGTGACTAGGAATCTTGTAGAAGCTCAAACTCAAATTATCTTACCATGAAGGGTGTTATTTTGGGATCTAGGGAGACTAGGAATCCTGTAGAAATTCAAACCCAAATTATCTTACCATGACGGGTGCTATTCTGGGATTTGGGGAGATCAAGAATCTTACAGAAGCTCAAACCCAAATTGTCTTACCATGAAGGGTGCCATTCTGATATCTGGGGAGACTAGGAAACCTGCAAAAGCTCAAACCCGGATTATATTCTCCTGTCGCTTTAGGAGTAAGCCAGAGAGGCAGAAATCAAAATATCTCGAATATTTCTATTTTTCAAGACGAATTATGCTTCATTGAGGAAGGTAAATACCTGAGGATTTGGAAGAAACGCTTGGTGGTTTCTTGATAACTAGGCTTGTTCATTCAATAATCACTGAATGAATTTCGAGACCTTTGGAAGGTAACTCGAACATCGGGAATGTGTTACCTATCAGCCAATATCAGAGGTAACATGTGTAAGCATTTTCATCAATGAGTTCGTCAGTTCATGCAGAACTATTCATTTAAGTTTGCAATGATTAGAAGCAGTCTGTATAATAACTCATGCTGCAATCAATCAAATATGGATCATGTAAAACTATTCTGTCAAGTTTGCATTACTAATTCTATTCAAGGAGGTTATCATAGTATGAACACCTCGAGTGTAATCTAAATGGGGGACTTCAGTTCGAAAGGCCTTTCTCTCACTCTCGAGAAAGGCTGTTTATCCTGATTGCAAAATTGAAAAAAAAAATCACTAAATCATTCCATCATCGCGTTCAGCAAGGGTCTGAGTAATCTCACAATTAGTATGATCAAGCCGATCTGGAGGTATTGATTAGGACCCTAATATAGGCTGGGTCAAAGGCTTACCAAAGGAGACTCTTTTGAGCCAAGGCCATTGGCAAAAAAAATCTTCATCATCTGCTTCGGTTTTACAAGTCAAGAACCCTGCAAAAATGAGAGAGAAATAATCTTGCTCGTACTTTTTCGAGCGATGCTGAAAATTATTCAACTCTACGTTAACTCAAGCACCTTAATCAAAAAAGACTTTCATGGGTTGTAACGTAGGTTAGGATTGGAGATCAAGGAAGTAAAAGGCTTATTTTGGCCCAGAAAGCATATGAGATGGTTTGACGTTGGTGATCATTGCATCTTTATCACCAATCTCGGCCCTCAGAATAGTCCTCAAAGAGCACCATCATTGCATGAGGAAGGTGTGAGCTTCCGCTGATATCGCTACTCGAGGACGATGTGAACTCAACGAAGGAGACGTCAGTGATCTTTAGAGATTTATTGCCGTTCTTGGTCTTCCGGAACTGTCCTTCAAAGAACACCATTATTGTATGAGAGTGGTGCTAACTTCTGCTGATACTGCCGTCGCTCCCGAACGATGCAAACTTTAACTGAGTATATTTTGCAATTTGACTCATTCGAAGAGTTTTCTTTTACAACCAGATTCCATTGGGGATTTATAAAAGGAGACAATATGTTTTCACCGAGTTTACAAAATGTTCATGTAAAGTTCAAAGGCATTCAAAAATGAACATTGATTGAATGGGCATTGGCCTTGCTTTTGACTGGCGCTTTGCTTTTTCATGCTCGAGACTGGCTCTTTTAGTCTCACCTTTTGCCTTTTCTGTTCTGTTTAGAAAAAAGAATCTCCAAAGATTATATCGTATACACATGCATATGAAAGACCTAGCACACTTGAAGAGTTGACTCGGGAACTCTACGTAGACCTACTCATTCTGAGTTCTTTTGCTTTGAGGTGGCCACACTTCATCTTGAAATGACCAATGATCACCACGGGGTTGTAAGAAACGAATATACAAGCTCAATTGGGCGATGGCAAAGGATAAAAATGTATCAAAAAGAGAAATGAATACTTTTCGTCGTCCTAAGGCACTTGAATTACTGTACGAGGTTGAAAGTGAAGAAGTGCTCGAAAATTAATGTTAGTTCGAGTAGAAAATTTCTAAACCATTTACCTCCTGCTGTTGCTGGAACTACCTCCATTTGGGCCCCGATGTGGGGTGGTTTCTTGACAAGGGTTACGAAATGAAACCGCCGCTCAAATAGGGTAGTCAATGTCACCTGAAGTGTTTAGGATAGAGAAATTGTCACATCTTTCCCTTCGGCTATCGTACCTTTTGCGAGAAAATCCATTGCCTTGGGGAGTTTATTACTCCAAGTCAGAATTGGCAATTAAACATGCAGAATAGTCGTGCATAAATTATGGAATGTGTAAACACAATGCAGATATGATAATTTTTAGCATCACGCGTGTTTACAGAATGTGCAAGTATGGAAGAAAATTCTCAAGAATGGGAAAATTTTGAACTGCCCTTAGACATGTAGGTGGATCAAACAAATTGGGGTCTACTCCTTAAGTCGAGGAGTAGCTTGTCTCTGACTTTGCTCCTGCATAATGAAATGCATGGGTGAAGGAGTCGAGTGAAGATTTGAAGCATTTGGGCTTATTTAATGTTAACAACCGTCATGATTGTCGATCGAATGCTCCTGTAAGAAAGAAAGTAGAAAGGTTATCTTTGAAATCAAATGACTTAAAAAGACATACTCTCCTTTTCATTTCAGAGTTTGCCATCAATTACCCCATTTTCAATAGAACGGATCTCATCAAATGATCATAATTTTGCCCCCTTGGGGTTGTCTCCTTCAACATGTTAAATGTTAGTGTAACATTTCCTGTTAAAAGGAAAGGAGACATGTTAGCCAGTATTGGAAGGTATAAATTGGAAACGATACTAGTTTACCCTTCATCTTCAATGCCTTGCACGAGTCTTTTACCAGCTTCACTGGATTAAGCTTCCTCGACTTTCGTTGGATACTTAACCATGAGGGCCAAGGTTATGGCAAAGTATTGACTTCGGTCTCGTTCGTCGAATATTCTTGTTTCTTTCTGCAAAAAAGAAATGTCCAAAAAATTATTTTATTTATTTACAATATTTACAACATTCCCCAACCTTAGGGATCGAACTCAGACCATTCAGACCACTGTCATCCCTCGTGCCATCTGGTCCCCGAGACCATAGGCGTCCATGGGGGCTCTCTTTTAAGGGTTAATCCTTATGATGACGTGGTCTTGTTGCATTGCGTTAGGTAATTCCACGTCACGGTGCTTTGCAAGGTAATTTATGATCCCTGTTAAAAATGAAATAAATTAATTCAGAACTCGAGACGATTATGGGTAAATTGGAACGATACAAAATTACCCATCCTTGAGATTACTCGGGTCTTTCATTCATATCTTCCTTGTTTGAGGCTATTCGTCCAATGGCAATGTTCACGAATTGATTTGCTCCAAGTTTTGTTCAACAAGAGAAATTCGCATTTGGGTATGACTGTATTCTCGGGATAGTTTGCAAATTCCTGAGAATAGAAGGGATTCAATTTAAAACTGGAGCAATTTGAGGGTAAATCAAAATGATACGGAGTTACCCTTCGAGTTTGCGCGGACTTTTAGTCGCAATTAATTTTGTCCCAAGTTTGGTGCAATAAAGAATTCGAGCACTTAATAGGAGGAAGGAAGATCACTACTTCTTGCTCTTGCATTAATTATAGATATCTATAAAAGCAGAAAATATCCCACGCAAGGGAATAAAACATATGCATCCATTCAGGATTGGTTCTGCTTTCCAATGATTAGCTGACTTCATTCCGAACTAGGTGCGCATCAGCGATATTGAAGGACCCGTATCACTAGCTTCGAAGTACAGGCTTCGTATAAACATTACAGCCCCGGTGCTTCATCAATATCTAACTGGTTTATCATGGTAGCAAGCTCATTGTTAATGCCACTTGCTTAGTGGTGATACATCCCCTTTTCCTAGGGAGGCATCAATATTGACCCCATAAGATCGGTTTTCTCGCCCATTCCTTTAACAGAACTTGATTTTGCTGGGAACTGATCTAACTCACCTCTCAAACATGCATTTTCGATCCTCAGATGTTGCCTTTCGTCGAAGGCGAGGAGTCTACTGCAATTAGGGTAGGTGGCGATGTTAAAAGCTTCTTTATACCTCTTATTCTCTACTCAGAGTTTTCATTCTCAACTCTTAGAAACTCAACTTCATGGCGCTCATGTCAAGCCTTTGCTCGGGTTCACCTATTTTAAAACCAAAACTTGATTTGCGAAAGTTTCAGTTCTAGCTCTTAGCTCAGTTCCATTTTTTGTCTGTTATCTGGGATAGGGCACTCTATGAAGAAATCTTCAAGATTTTGAATTTGATGCTCAGTGTGGCGACGGTAACGCTTCCTTTGATCCTTGTTGTTGTTGTTGTCCTTATCTTTATTGAGATTTTGGATGTCGTTGGCAGAAGGGCCAAATTCCATGGTCTTAGTTTTGAATATGGTCTCAAACTCTTCATCTCACATATTCAGCAAGTGACGGTAGCTTTCAAATGTGTTGGGTTAGGACTCCTCGACTAGCAACTGGTCCCTCAAGATTTACTACATTTCCTCGTATTTTTACTCTCTTTCAATTTCTCTGAGCGACCGTGTGTGCTTTAAAATTCTCCTCTAAGCACAGATGAAGATTACCAAGAGGACACCTCTTTTAAAATTTAGACGTGGATTCAGAAATTGTATCGCTTCTCCCAAGATTTCTGTCTTTCTCGACTTTTTTTATCATGTCGCTCGCTCGGTTTGTCTTCTTCCATCTTTTCCATAATGGTAGGGCTCTTGTCACTATTTCTTTCGCCTACCAGTTTTGCAAGAGAGCTCTCTTCTTTTACGAATGGAGACAAATTCTATTTTCTTTTCTTGCTAAAATTTTTCTTGTTTCCCTCTCAGGTAATTTTTTCTTCTTCTTTTTCAAAGTTGTGGTATCACCTCAAACCTTTTTTTTTTTATAAAGATTTCGAATTTGTTTGGCTCGAGATTGTAGACTAACGAGGATTCGAGCTAACAGAGGTGACACCGAAAGAGAATGGCAGATAGAAAAATTTGATCAACAAAGGTTGCCACTGTGAAATCAATATTTAACGTGAAGTGGGTTAATATCTTCGCATTCCACTCGTCTGCTTTGATTATCTCTTCTATTATTTCAACGATAATGGCCAATCTTCCTACGTACATCTTTTCGGCTGAAGTTATGTTTAAATGGGAGAGACTTTATCACCTTCTTAGCCGAGACTATATTTATATAGCCCATCATCCGAGTGTTGAAGCCGATATCTTCGGTTTGTTCAAGGAGATAAATGCCTCTTCTATCGAAGGCACTAACTTGGAGAGGGAATACAAGCGGTTCCCAACTTTGTTTATCAACTTTCTAGAGGCTTGCCGGAACACCTACGAAACAATCACCTTGACTCGAATCGTGAAAGCTCGCTACCAGGATCGATCTGAATGCTTGGAGCCTGTAGAATAAGCGATTGTTCAGTACAAGAAGGCCGTCAAGTCTGCTGATGAGCGGGCTACGTTGTTGGTTCACGAGAGGAAGAAGTTGGTAGAGCGCCTAACTTTGAATCAGACTTACTTTAAGCATGACCCGAGTGATATTGTGATGAAGTTCAGATGTGAGTGGTTAGAGGAGAGGCTCGAAGATCTAACAGTGGATATAGCTCTCAAGAGAGACTTGATCGAAAGTCTGAAATTCGCCATTGAACATCATGAGGCCAGCGCAGCCAGGTAAAAGGAGAGATGCGCTCGCCTGTTTTTTAAGCTTACGGATCTCGAATCCCAGATCGCTCGGTGTAGGCAGAACATTAACTTCATGGAGAGTCAGTTAAACTCTTTTGTAATGCTCATTAGGGCTTAATTTGGCTTTACTTTTCCTCCTCAGTAACTTGTTGTAAAGCTCGTTGATATATAGAATGAGAGAAAAGTGTTGTATATATATGCTTTAATCTTCCTCGCCATCTTTTCTTCCGTATAGCATAATAGAACGACTTTAAGGCACTGGAAACGTCGAGACTTAACATTCTTCTTGATGTTCTTATTACTCGCTTCAGATAATGATAGCAAGAACACTGAAGAACGATTCGGCGGCGGTCCCCACTAGCCGCATCGAGACCCGTGATCAGTCATGTAAATTATTAATCTCGGTCAATGTGCCAATAAGTGAACCAGGCCACCTATGTGTGCCCCACTTCACTTATGCTTTGTCCCTTTTGGCGTCCACCTGTTTATGTCGGTCATTGCAGTTAAGACAGAAATGCCTGTGCATCATACTCATTAATTGCGCACCGGCCCAACTTTGCAACTATGGGATAATGTTGTCCGTCTAGGGATGTTGACACTGCCCTTATGCCTGATCCGGATAAATTCACTACCCATCAAAATACATAGTCTATACGTATTCACTGATTGACACGATTCTGTCTCTAGGAGGATCGATCTCTACGTTTGCCTCCAGGGTTATCGGCTAAGATATTAGCAATTACCCATCCTTTGGTATTTCTCAAGGTTATTCCGGCATGTTGTTGTTATCAATGATTCCAATTTTGCTCTTGCCTAGAGTACCTATGATTTCCTACAAAAGTAGAGAAAATAATTAGTATGTGTCCCAAGAAAGGTCGGTCCATGACTCGCCTAATTGGTACAACATTATTTCTTCATTTTTATAGAGAAATTAGATAAAATTTTCTTAGAAAGATATGGGTGAATTTCTCAGAAAGGATTTTCTTACAAATTTTATAAGTCGAAAAAAATGTGGTAAAGTCCTTTGACATTTAGCAAATTTCCCGAAGGAATTTTCAAGGATAAATTTGTCAAGGAAATCTTGTGTCCATTAAGGCATTAAGGAAAGATGTGACAAAATCTTTTATTGGTCAACAAAACTTCCGCATTCATCTTTTCAGAAATAGCACACTCATTTGATTTTTTTAATTTTTTTGCAAAAAAAAATGCCCACGATGTTAAGTTCAAAATTTGATTGACACCTAACATGGACCGACTGAAAATAAATACAAGAAAAAGTTAGAGAACATACTTCATCTTGAAAAAATACAATGCAAATCACATAGACATGCACGTGAATCGTGAGTTTAAATCTTAGCCTATCTACTCTAAAGGCTCACAAATTGAAGCGATAGACTTATGGCAAGGCGTCAATCTCGCGCACATAATCAAGATTAGCTGTGATCCCACGACTTAATCAGGATTAGCTGGACCTTTCCACTTCGGCTGCTCAAGTTAAAAATATAACCCTCGCTTCAGTAATCTTACCAAGCCTGAGATCTAACTTTTAAAACTCATTTTTGAAAAGAGGCTCGAGATTGAATCTGGACTAACTTTCAACGTGATCTCACGCCGAACGCTAGAACCAAATCATAATATCATCCTAAAACTAGTGGCCCAGGTTCGGCCACGGGACGTGTGTGATGTAGTACTAAAGCGATTAATCATGCACGATAGTTAAATGCAAACACCGCTTCAATAGTTCAAAAATCAAATCACAATTTTCACACACTAGGCCTACAAAATAAAGGGTTAGCCAAACACTCCACCCCTTATAACTGTTGACACCCGATTTTTAAACTTCTTTTCTCTTTTAAAATTAATAAAAAAATCCATAAAAATTCATAAAATTAAAAAAAAAATCAACTTTGGGGACCTTGGCCAAGCTTAGGGAACCAATTTTGATCAAAAAATTATTTTTCATATTTTTAGCATTTTTCAACATTTTTATTTTCGAAAATTAATAGAAAATCCATAAAAATTCATAAAATTAAAAAATCGACTTTGGGGACCTTGGCCAAGCCTCAGGAACCAATTTTTGACCAAAAAATAATTTTTTATATTTTTGTTATTTTTCATCATTTTATTTATTTATTTTATTTTCAAAAATTCATAGAAAATCAAGAAAAAATGAGAAAATTGTAAAATTAACTTTGAAAGCCTTGGCCAAGCCTAGGCAACCATTTTTGAACAAAAAATAATTTTTCATATTTTTCATATTTTTTAATATTTTTCAAAAAAATACAAAAATACTTGAAAATTATGGAAAAATAACATTTGAGGCAAAAAAAAAATACACAAAAATAGTCAATATTTTTCTTTCAAATCTATTTTCATATTGGCCATCGCAAATTCAGAAAAATCCAATTTGGGTCACGTGTTCCTTCATGAGCATAACCTCGAATCGGGCCTAAAAAATTCAATTTGAGTCAATTTATTTTTACTTTTCACTTTTTATGAGTTGTGACATTGTCTTCTAATATTTTAAATTTTCATCTTGACCCAATTTTATTCGAAATGGCTCATTTTGTAAAAGGGCCTTAGTTGATTTTTGGATTTTAGCCCCTAAGTTAACAAAAAAATGAAATTAAACTTTTTCTAGGGGTACCCATGAGTTAAATTTCGACCAAAGCATAGGGGAGGTGTGCTGAAAATTGCGTGAAAATTTGGACCTAAAGAAATATTTCTTCAAGGACTGAATTGCAAATACTTAAAATCTCGGGGACTAGAGTACAAATACCTAGTACTTAAGGGATTATTTTGTAAATAACAAAAAGAAGAGTTGGTGGAGAAGAGAAGATGGAGAAGAGAAGATAGAGAAGAGAAGATGAAGAAAATAAGATAGGGATAGAGAAGGGAAGTTGAGATGAAGAAGAGTTAGTGGAGAAATTAGAATGGAAGATGGAGTTAGTGGAAAAATTAGAATGGGAGATAGATGAGTGGGTTATAAAAGGAGGAAGAAGTGAACTTGATGATGGATTTTTTGGAGAGAAAACTTTGGATGTTTGAGAGGGTTTTAGGAGATTGAAGAAAAATTTGAGAGAAAGAAAACACCAAAAAGAGAGAGAAAATTTTGAAGATGATGGGAGTTTAAAGCTAAGGGTTATCATCACCAATTCCTTCATCGATCAACATAAATCAAGAGTTCATCCTCGTCAACGAGCAAGCAAATTCGAGCTAAGTGTTTTTATTTATTCATTTATTTGTGGTTTTAGTCGCAAATTAGCACAAATTGTATACACTTTCTCCATCTCTCCATATTTTTTTTTATAACAGGCAAAAGTGCAATTCCATATCAAAACCAATTCTAGAAATCCCTCCAAAAAAAAAATGAGAGATAAGTGCTCCTTTCACTCTTCTTGTTTTAGGTGCAAATTATCACAGATTTTGTACACTGATATTTCACTCTATTTTATGTCGAGCAGCCGCAGCTTTATATCAACGATCAATCCTACGGAAGCACAAAATTGGCTTGGAGGAGTCCCTAAGCGCACACAAATTTCAAATTGTTGAATTAATTTGTTGTAATTTATTTTAAAGAACTAAAACCCCAGAATGGAGAGGCAAAGCGCATCCACTGGAGGTCGTTTATTTCCTGCAATTTAAATACTTGTATCTTAAACCCCAAATGGAAGAGCCAAGCCAATGTTTAGCCGCCCATTGGAGGTTTTACTTACAGTCATTTAAATACCTGCAATCTAAATTCCTGCACCTTAAACCCCAAAGGGAAGAGCCAAGCCAATGCTTAGCCGCCCATTGGAGGTTTTACTTACCGTCATTTGAATTCTGCAATTTAAATTCCTGCACCTTAAATCCCAAAGGGAAGAGCCAAGCCAATGCTAGGCCGCCCATTGGAGGTTTTACTTACTGTCATTTAAATTCCTGCAATTTAAATACTTGTATCTTAAACCCCAAAGGGAAGAGCCAAGCCAATGCTTAGCCGCCCATTGGAGGTTTTACTTACAGTCATGTAAATACTTGCAATCTAAATTCCTGCACCTTAAACCCCAAAGGGAAGAGCCAAGCCAATGCTAGGCAGCCCATTGGAGGTTTTTACTTACCGTCATTTAAATTCCTGCAATTTAATTCTCGCACCATTAAGCCCCAAAGGGAAGAGCCAAGCCAATGCTTAGCCGCCCATTGGAGGTTTTACTTACCGTCATTTAAATTCCTGTAATTTAATTCCTGTACCAATAAACCCCAAAAGAGAGGGCCAAGCCAAGGCTGGGCCATTCATTGGTGGTCTTTATTTATTGTCATTTATTTCCTGTAATTTAAATTTTCGAATCATAAACTCTAGAATAAGTAGGCCGAGCCACCTATCGTAGGTTGCAGCACTGCACAGAAGTCGTTAACTCACTCCCTCTTTCGGCTTCAGGGAAATATTTAATATTTTGAAAATGCCAAAAAAATGTCACTCACGTATATTCCATTTAAAAAAAAAGTGAAAATATAAAAAGAGAATACCCCACTAGAGCTTTAGAAGTAAATCAAGCCTGAGTTGCCAAAATTAGGATATCCATAAAGTTAAGGTACTGAAAGGGCACTAGTTTTAATTAATTAGTGTAACCAAGTCCCCGAACTCATAATCTCTGGTTCGCAGGAATAAATTAGTTCTCCCGCTAATTTATTTAGGTTTCTAATCGACCTACCAAGAACGATTAGTGGCAACTCCAAAATTTTTAAACCATTTGAATAAAGAACAAAAGTTGCGATTTGGTAGGACTTGGGAGGGTCCACATTAGGTTAGTTAATCTAATTAACTTGATAATCCGTTAACTCGGGAAACGATCGAAAAAAAAAATTTCGGGTCGCGACAGACTGGCGACTCCACTGGGGAAGAGATTTTTAAATTTTCGAAAAAAGATACCAATTGGAATACTGAAATTTTTTCGAAATTTTAAAAGTCTTAGTGGACTTAGGCCAATGAAAATTTCATGGATATCTCGCCTCTGGCGATCTTGTTTGAGACTCATTCTATAGGTGTTATATGTTTTTGCAGGATGGAAGTTATAAGAGGCAGAGTGTTTGACTTACCCATTTGTTTTGCAGGCTCGGTGTTGGGATTATTTGTTTAATTTCGCACATTTTTAGAAGCGCTGTTTTGATATCAATTATTGTGCATGTCTTGCATATTCTGAGGATCACAACACCTGCACACACGAGCGTCTAAACCCAAGTCGCGAAATTTTTCATAGGTAACCATAGATAGGGATCGAATATGCAAAGCTCTTGCGTGGATTGCGCTAGGGTTGACCATATTTTATCCCGCTCATTATCTGAATTGATAATTCTTCCCATTGTCGTTTGATTGCGCAGAGGGTAAGGTTGTCGATTCAGATAGTGGGGGCTTTTTAGGTCCATACCCTATCTCTCCTTTTTATTTTCTAGAGTCCACTCCTCACTTGAGTCATACGCATGTCTATGTGATTTGCATTCTTCCAAGGTAAAAGTAAGTTTTCTAACCTTATCTTGTATTTATTTTCAGTCGGTCCATGCTAGGTGTGAGTCAGTTTTTGAACTTGACATTACGATCATTTTTTAAAAGAAAATAAAAATTAAATTTGTCCCCCATTTCTTTAAAAAAATTTTGAAAAAAATGGATGTGAAAAATCCCTTCGGGGGAATTTTGCTGACCAATAAAGGATTTTTATCATGTCTTTCCTGCTTCAATAAAATGAAATCTTTCTAACAAATTTACCCCTGAAAATTCATTTTGATAAAAGAGGAAAATTCGTTTTGGAAAATTTGTTAAACGTTAAGAGATTTCATCACATTTTTCAAGCTATAGAATCTGTAAGAAAATTCTTTCTGAAGAAATTTACCCATGTTTTTCTAAGAAAATTTTCTCTAATTTCTCATAAAATGGAAAGATGAAATTGGACTAATGTAGGAATCATGGACCGACCTCTCTTAGGTCACATACTAATTATTTCTTCTACTTTTGCAGGGAATCACAGGTACCCCAGTTGGGAGCAAAATTAAGCAATACAATTACCAATGTCCTAGCCGATAATCCTGGGGGCAAGCAAAGAGATCGACTTTCCTGGAGACAGAACCGTATCAATCAGGCAGTGTGTATGAGTTATGTATTTGGATGGTGTAGTGAATGTATCTGTCAGGCCTGGGGGCATTTTTAATATATTTGGAGGTTCCTGTATTTTTGAAAAGTATAGATTTTGTAACCAGAATCTATGTAGCAAGTACGTTGATCCAACCCTGCAATGTCTTTCGGGATCAATCCATCAAAGGCCTGCCTTTTAAACTTTCTCGGATTCCGACCACGTGAAAATTTTGGAGGATCAGAGAGTTATTATTGAGCGTGGTCCACAGATATTTCTACTAACATCACATGCAGTCGATACGAACAAGTGGGTGCCGAAAGTGACAAGAGATGAGTGAGGTGGGGCACGCTACAAGTGGCCTATTTTTTTTTTATTAGCGCACTAACCTAGTGGTCAGAGCGGTAATAATGACCAGTTGAGGGTTTCACTGTGATCAGTAGGGGCCGCTGCCGAATTCTTTTCCGTGTTTTCGATATCATCATTAGAGGAAAGTAATGGGTCTCGCTTCTGTCTGTTAGACAATGTACCATCATTTTACAGCCATCATCTGTCAAGATAAGATAAGATTGAGGCAGTCCTACCAGTGAAGTAGAAATACAATTCCTACATACTCCTTCGGAAGTACAATTGATAGAAGCAGATTGAATCTAGTAGAGGGGGATGACCTCATCCTACGAAGTTTACTGCCAACAGTCCTTCTTTCAGAAGGGAAGATCGCTCTAAACAATGGTAGCCCATGCATCGTGAAGCAGGTGCTCCTAGAAGGTACTCTGATCCTAGCTGAGACGGATGATCATATTTTCTCTGGTACAGTTAACTCTGATTTTGTAAAGAAAAGAATAGATGGCAGAAGAGTAAAATACAAGCATGCGAAACATTACCTTCATTCCATTCATCAACGAGTTTTACAACAACTCACTGGGGAGGAAAAGTAAAGCCAAACTGAGCCCTAATAAGCAGCACAAAAGAGCTTAACTGACTCTCCATGAAGTTGATGCTCTGCCTACACTGAGCGATCTGAGAGTCGAGATCTGCAAGCTTGAAAAACAGGCGGGTACATTTCTCCTTATGCCTGGCTGCGCTAGCCTCATGATGTTCAACGGCGAATTTTAGATTACCAATCAGGTCTCTCTCGAAAGCAATATCCACCGTTAGATCATCAAGCCTCTCCTCCAGCCACTTACATTTGAACTTCATCACAATATCCCTCGGGTCATGTTCGAAGTAAGTCTGATTCAAAGCTAGGCGCTCCACCAGCTTTCTCTCTCTCGTGAACCAACAGCGAGACCCGCTCATCAGCAGATTTGACAGTCTCCTTGTACCCGAGCAACTGAGCGTTCTGCAAACTCCAGACATTCAGATTGATCCTGGTAGCGGGCCTTTACGACTCGGGCTAGGGTGACTGTCTCCTGGGTGTTTCGACAAGCCTCTAGAAAGTTAATGAAGACGTGTTGGGAACGCCTTGTATTCCCCTCCAAGTTGGTGCCTTCGACCGAAGAAAGTATTTACTTCCCGAACAGACCAAGGATCTCAGCTTCGATACTCGGATGATGGGCTATGTAGATATAGCCTCGGCCAAGAAGATAATAGAGCCTCTCCATTTGAACATACATTAGCCGGGAAGATGTGTGTAGGAAAGATTGGCCATTATCGAAGAGAAAATCAAGGCAGATAGACAGAACACGAGAGTATTAGAGGAGAGAGTCAGGACAGACAATTAGAATGAGAAGATGGTAATATGTCTCGAGTTAAATATTGATTTTACAGTAGCAATATCTATCGGTCAGATTTTCCTACCGGCCATTCCTTTCCGGTGTCGTCTTTGTCAGCTCGAATCCCCTATCGGTCTGCTATCTCGAGCCAAGCAAATCTGATATCTATGCAGAAAAGGTTTGAGGTGATACCACCGCTTTAGAAAAGAAGAGGAAAAGGATGACGTAGGTAGGGGACAAAGAAAATTGTAGCGAAAAAGAAGATGGGATCCGTCCTTATGGGAGAACACACAGCAAAATCAACGGTGGAGATAAGCGAGAGATATGACGACGGGGACCCCTACCATGAAAAGACGAAAGAAAGCAAACCGTGCAGGAGACACGGTAAAGAGGTTGAAAAAGACAGAATTCTCGGGGTGAGCAATACAATTTCTAAACCCACGCGTAAATTTTAAAAAGAGCCATTCTTCTGATATTCTTCATCTAAAACTCTGAAGAGAGTTTCGAAGCATACACAGTCGCTCAGAAAATTTAGAGAGAGCGAAAATACAAGAAAAGGCAGCAAACCTTGAGAGGTCTTTAACCAAATCGAAGATGTCTCAATCCAATTCTCTCGAGAGCTATCGTTACTTGCTGAATATGGGAGAGGAAGAGTTCGAAGCCATGTTTGGGATCGAGCCCATGGAGCCTGGCCCTTCTGCCGACGACGTCCAAGATCTCAGTACAGATAAGGACAACAGCAGTAAAGTTCAAAGGAAGCGTTACCGTCGCCATATTGAGGAGCAAGTACAAAGACTTGAGGATTTCTTCAGAACGTGCCCTATGCCAGACGGCAAACAGAAAATGGAACTGAGTCAAGAGCTAGGACCTGAACCTTCGCAAATCAAGTTCTGGTTTCAAAATAGACGAACCCGAATGAAGACTCGTCATGAGCACAACGAAGCCGAGTTTCTGAGAGCTGAAAATGCAAGCCTCCGAGCGGAAAACAGGATGTATAAGGAGGCTTTTGACTCCGTCACCTGCCCCAATTGCAATAGCCTCCTCACCCTCGATGAAATGCATTATCTGAGGATCGAAAATGCACGTTTAAGAAGTGAGTTAGACCAGCTTATGACAGGATCAAGTTCTGTTGGGGGAAAGCATGAAAAGACCGAGTCCATGGGGTCAGCATTGATGCCTCCCGAGGAAGGGGAGAGGTATCACCACCAGGCAAGTGGCATTGACGACGAACTCACCGCCATAATCAACCAGTTCAATGTTGATGAAGCACTAGGACTGTAATATGCACACGGAGTCTGTAGTTCGAAGCTGGGATCACGGGTCCTTCAACATGGCCAATGCGTACCTAATCTGGAATGAAGCCAGCTGATCATGGGAGAGCCTACAGAGGGAGCGAAATCGATCCTGAACGAATGCAAATTGCTTTATTTCCTTGCATTAGATGTTTTTTACATTTATTGATGTCCGGAATGAATGCAAAAGCAAGAAGTAGTAACTTCCCGTTAAATGCTCGGAGCATTTACTTCACCAAACTCGGGACAACATTAATTGCGAGTAAAAATCCGCGTAGGGTCGAAGGGAATTTGCAACCCGACCCAATAATACAGTTGTACCCAAATGCGAAATTCCCTGGTTGAACAAAATTAGGGACAAATCAATTCGTGGATATTGCCACTGGATGTACAGCTTCAAACAAGGAAAATGTGAACAAGAAACCCCAACAACTTCAAAGAAGGGTAATCTTGTATCGTTCTAATTTTTCCATAATCATCTCGAGTGCTGAATTACTTTCATTTTTAACAGGGATTTTAAATGGCCTTGAAAAGAACCGGGATGTGGAATTGCCCAATGCAAAGTAGCAAGACCACACCATCTTAACGGTTAACTCTTAAAAGAAAGCCTCCATAGATACCTACGGTCCAATGGGCCTGATGGCATAGGGAATGACAGCGATCCGAAATATCCCGGGTTTGATCCCCAAGGGTGGGGAATGTTGTAAGTATTGTAAATAAATAAAACGACTTTTTGCGCATTTCTTTTTGCAGAAAGAAACAGGAATAGTCGACGAGCAGTACCAAGGTCAGTATTTTATCACGATCTTAGCCTAATGATGAAGTGTCTAGCGAAAGCCAAGGGAAACTCAATCCAGCGAAGCTGATAAAGGAATCATGCAAAACATTCAAGATGGAGGGTAAACCAGTATCGTTTCCAATTTATTCCTTTTAATACTGGCTGACATGTCTCTTTTTCTTTTTACAAGAAATATTTAGACTAACATTTAACATGTTGGAGGAGACGAATCCAAAAGAAAATTGTGATCATCTGACAAGATCTATTCCGATGAAAGTGGGGCAAATTGATGACTACCTTGAATTGAAAGAAAAGGCCGTTCAACTGACGGCCATGACGATTGTTAACATCGAAAAAAGCCCAAATACTTCGCTCAACCCATGCTTCATTGCGCAGGGGCAAAGTTTGAGACAAATCGCTCCTTGACATAAGGATTAGGCTTCCCAATTTGTTCGATCCGCCTACATACCAGGGGCAATTCAAATCCGCTCATATTTGCACATTATATAAACACACATGATGCTGAAAATTGTCACATCTGCATTGTGTTTACACATTTCATGGATTATGCATGACTATTCCGCATGGTTAATTTGCCAACTCTAACTTAGAGCATAAACTGCACATGAGACATCAAATGTGCAGAACAGGGCATGACAAGATAAGGAAAGGCAAACCATCTCCACGCAGGTCCAACATTTTAATCCACAGATAAACAGCCTTTCTCTAGAGTGAGAGAAAGCCCTTTCAGACTGAAGTTCTCCATTCATATTACATTCGAGGTGTCCCTACTATGAGAACCTCCTTGAACAGAATTGGTAACGCAAACTTGACAGAATAGTTTGCATGATCCACATTTTGATTGATTGCATCATGAGTTATCACACAGACTACTTCTAATCATTACAAACTTGGTTGAATAGTTTTGCATGAACCGATCAGCTCATTGATGAAAATGCTTGCACATGTTACCTCTGACATTGCCTGACAGGTAACACGTTCCCGATGTTCGAGTTATCTTCCAAGGTCTTGAAATTCATTCGGCAATTATTGAATGAACAAGCCTGGTTGTCGGGAGCCACCAGGCGTTTATTCCAAATCCTCAGGTAAGTATATCTTCAACCTGAACCTTTCAAGAAAATGAATTCTGATGGTTGTTAGGGTACTCGAATCCATTGCGGCAAATACAGGTATCCACCTTCTTTAATGAAGCGTGATTTGTCTCAAAGACAGAAATATTCGAGACCTTTTGATCTCTGCCTCTGCGGTTTATTCCTAAAGTGACAGGAGAATATAATTTGGGTTTGAGTTTCTGCAGGATTTCTGGTCTCCCAGATCTCAGATTGGCACCCGAAAAAAAAATCATCATCATTTTTTTTAGTTAATACCTCTTCTGTCTACCCAAAGTGACGTTTAGGTAATTCTTGGTTACTCCTATCATCGGACGATCCATCACACAAAGTCCTTTCTACAGACACCAAGTCCTTTTTACAGGCACAAAGTCCTTTTTACAGGCACCAAGTCCCTTTTACAGGCACCAAGTCCTTTTTACAGGCATCAGTCCTTTTTACAGGCACAAAGTCCTTTTTATAAGCATCAAGTCCTTTTTACAGGCACTAAAGTCCTTTTTACAGGCACCAAGTCCTTTTTACAGGCATCAAGTCCTTTCTACAGGTACCAAGTCCTTTTTAAAGGCACAAAGTCCTTTTTACAGGCACAAAGTCCTTTCTACAGGCACCAAGTCCTTTTTACAGGCACCAAGTCCTTTTTACAGGCAAAAAGTCATTTTTTACAGGCACTAATGTCCTTTTTTACAGGCATCAAGTCCTTTTACAGGCATCAAAAGTCCTTTCTACAGGCACCAAAGTCCTTTCTACATGCACCAAGTCCTTTTTACATGCATCAAAGTCCTTTTACAGGCACCAAGTCCTTTCTACAGGCACAAAGTCCTTCTTACAAGCATTTTTCATTGGGTGACCTACCATACGGGTTAAATCTCAATGAAATTTTAAATTAGTGGAATCGTTTCATTAGGAATCCACCATGGTGTGACCTACCATACGGGTTAAATCTCAATGAAATTTTAAATTAGTGGAATCCTTTCATTAGGAATCCACCATGGTGTGACCTTACCATACGGGTTAAATCTCAATGAAATTTTAAATTAGTGGAATCCTTTCATTAGGAATCCACCATCGTATGACCTACCATACGGGTTAAATCTCAATATAATTTAAATCAGTAGAATCCTTTCATTAGTAATCTACCATGGGGTGACCCACCATACGGGTCGAAATTTAATCAGTAGAATCCTTTCATTAGGAATCTACCATGGGGTAACCTACCATACGGGTCAAATTTTAATCAGTAGAATCCTTCCATTAGGATTCTACCATGGGTTGACCTACCATACGGGTCGAATTTCAATCAAATTTTAATCAGTAGAATCCTTTCATTAGGAATCTACCATGGGTAACCTACCATAAGGGTCAAATTTTAATCAAATTTTAATCAGTAGAATCCTTCCATTAGGATTCTACCATGGGTTGACCTACCATACGGGTCCAAATTCACCCATCCTAAGGTTTTCTTATAACTAATCCTTAAGTTCTCATTCCATTTTCAATAAAGCACACATGTCAGGAAAACACTCCTCTTTGTCTCTCTCTCACTGCATGAAAGCCTCCACAAACTAGGCATGGATCGGAATTTGCAAAGAAGGATATTAGAGGATAATGTCACAAGTCTTTTTATTTCATTGTGTTGAGTCGATTAGGATTCAGGTGTCATCTCGTCTTTGAAATGAACCTCTGTCGAGCTTCCTTTCAAAGAGGGGCAGCTGTTGAAACCTGATTTTTAAACTTCTTTTCTCTTTTAAAATTAATAAAAAAAATCCATAAAAATTCATAAAATTAAAAAAAATCAACTTTGGGGACCTTGGCCAAGCTTAGGGAACCAATTTTGATAAAAAAAATGATTTTTCATATTTTTAGTATTTTTCGACATTTTTATTTTCGAAAATTAATAGAAAATCCATAAAAATTCATAAAATTAAAAAATCGACTTTGGGGACCTTGGCCAAGCCTCAAGAACCAATTTTTTGACCAAAAAATAATTTTTTATATTTTTGGTACTTTTCATCATTTTATTTATTATTTTATTTTCGAAAATTCATAGAAAATCAAGAAAAATGAGAAAATTGCAAAATCAACTTTGAAAGCCTTGGTTAAGCCTAGGCAACCATTTTTGAACAAAAAATAATTTTTCATATTTTTCATATTTTTTAATATTTTTCAAAAAAATACAAAAATACTTGAAAATTCTGGAAAAATAACATTTGAGGCCAAAACAAAATACACAAAAATAGTCAATATTTTTCTTTCAAATCTATTTTCATATTGGCCATCGCAAATTCAGAAAAATCCAATTCGGGTCACGTGTTCCTTCATGAGCATAACCTCGAATCGGGCCTAAAAAATTCAATTTGAGTCAATTTATTTTTACTTTTCACTTTTTATGAGTTGTGACATTGTCTTCTAATATTTAAATTTTCATCTTGACCCAATTTTATTCGAAATGACTCAATTTTGTAAAAGGGCCTTAGTGAATTTTGGATTTTAGCCCCTAAGTTAACAAAAAAATGAAATTAACTTTTTCTAGGGGTACCCATGAGGTAACTTTGGACCAAAGCATAGGGGAGGTGTGCTGAAAATTACGTGAAAAATTTGGACCTAAAGAAATATTTTTTCAGGGACTGAATTGCAAATACTTAAAATCTCGGGGACTAGAGTACAAATACCTAGTACTTAAGGGATTATTTTGTAAATAACAAAAAGAAGAGTTGGTGGAGAAATTAGATGGAGAAGAGAAGATGGAGAAGAGAAGATAGAGAGAGAAGATGAAGAAAATAAGATGGGGATAGAGAAGGGAAGTGAGATGAAGAAGAGTTAGTGGAGAAATTAGAATGGAAGATGGAGTTAGTGGAAAAATAGAATGGGAGATAGATGAGTGGGTTACAAAAGGAGGAAGAAGTGAACTTGATGATGGATTTTTTGGAGAGAAAATTTTGGATGTTTGAGAGAGTTTTTGAGAGATTGAAAAAAATTGAGAGAAAGAAAATACCAAAAAGAGAAAAAATTTTGAAGATGATGGGAGTTTAAAGCTAAGGGTTATCATCACCAATTTCTTCATCGATCAACATAAATCAAGAGTTCATCCTCGTCAACGAGCAAGCAAATTCGAGCTAAGTGTTTTTATTATTCATTTATTTGTGTTTTAGTCGCAAATTAGCACAAATTGTATACACTTTCTCCATCTCTCCATATTTTTTTTATGCCAGGCAAAAGTGCAATTCCATATCAAAACCAATTCTAGAAATCCCTCCAAAAAAAAAATGAGAGATAAGTGCTCTTTTCACTCTTCTTGTTTTATGTGCAAATTATCACAGATTTTGTACACTGATATTTCACTCTATTTATGTCGAGCAGCCGCAGCTCTATATCAACGATCAATCCTACGGAAGCACAAAATTGGCTTGGAGAGTCCCTAAGCACACACAAATTTCAAATTGTTGAATTAAATTTGTTGTAATTTATTTTAAAGAACTAAAACCCCAGAATGGAGAGGCAAAGCGCATCCACTGGAGGTTGTTTATTTCCTGCAATTTAAATACTTGTATATTAAACCCCAAAGGGAAGAGCCAAGCCAATGCTTAGCCGCCCGTTGGAGGTTTTACTTACAGTCATTTAAATACCTGCAATCTAAATTCCTGCACCTTAAACCCCAAAGGGAAGAGCCAAGCCAATGCGTAGCCCCCATTGGAGGTTTTACTTACCGTCATTTGAATTCCTGCAATTTAAATTCCTGCACCTTAAACCCCAAAGGGAAGAGCCAAGCCAATGCTAGGCGCCCATTGAAGGTTTTACTTACTGTCATTTAAATTCCTGCAATTTAAATACTTGTATCTTAAACCTCAAAGGGAAGAGCCAAGCCAATGCTTAGCCGCCCATTGGAGGTTTTACTTACAGTCATTTAAATACCTGCAATCTAAATTCATGCACCTTAAACCCAAAGGGAAGAGCCAAGCCAATGCTAGGCCGCCCATTGGAGGTTTTTACTTACCGTCATTTAAATTCCTGCAATTTAATTCCCGCACCATTAAGCCCCAAAGGGAAGAGCCGAGCCAATGCTTAGCCGCCCATTGGAGGTTTTACTTACAGTCATTTAAATACCTGCAATCTAAATTCATGCACCTTAAACCCCAAAGGGAAGAGCCAAGCCAATGCTAGGCCGCCCATTGGAGGTTTTTACTTACCGTCATTTAAATTCCTGCAATTTAATTCCCGCACCATTAAGCCCCAAAGGGAAGAGCCAAGCCAATGCTTAGCCGCCCATTGGAGGTTTTACTTACCATCATTTAAATTCCTGTAATTTAATTCATGTACCAATAAACCCCAAAAGAGAGGGCCAAGCCAAGGCTGGGCATCCATTGGTAGTCTTTATTTATTGTTATTTATTTCCTGTAATTTAATTTTCGAATCATAAACTCTAGAATGAGTAGGCCGAGCCACCTATCGTAGGTTGTAGCACTGCACAGAAGTCGTTAACTCACTCCCTCTTTCGGCTTCAGGGAAATATTTAATATTTTGAAAATGCCAAAAAAATGTTACTCACGTATATTCCATTTTAAAAAAAGTGAAAATATAAAAAGAGAATACCCCACTAGAGCCTTAGAAGTAAATCAAGCCTGAGTTGCCAAAATTAGGATATCCATGAAGTTAAGGTACTGAAAGGGCACTAGTTTTAATTAATTAGTGTAACCAAGTCCCCGAACTCATAATCTCTGGTTCGCAGGAATAAATTAGTTTTCCCGCTAATTTATTTAGGTTTCTAATCGACCTACCAAGACGCATGTGGCGACTCCAAAATTTTAAAACCATTTGAATAAAGAACCAAAGTTGCGATTTGGTAGGACTTGGGAGGGTCCGCATTAGGTTAGTTAATCTAATTAACCTGATAATCCGTTAACCCGGAAACGATCGAAAAAAATTTTTTCGGGTCGCGACAATAACTCCCATTCTGTAAAATCATTTAACATCTAAAGGATGAGTTCTAAGCAAGATCGCCCAAAGCGAGATATCCATGAAATTTTATCGGCCTAAGTCCACTAAGGCTTTTAAAATTTCGAAAAAAAAAATTCAAGTACCCCCACTTCGTGCTTTACTTTTTCAAAAATTAAAAAATTCCAGTCCCCAGCAGAGTCGCCAAGCTGTCGCGACCCGAAAAATATTTCGATCTTTGATGAATTTCCCAGGTTAATGGATTATCAGGTGATTGGATTGACTAACCTAATACGGACCCTCCCAAGTTCTATCGAATCGCAATTTTGGTTTTTGTTCAAATGATTTTAGAATTTGAAGTCACCACTAATCATTTTTGGTAGGCCGATTAGAAACCTAAGTAAATTAGCGGGAGAACTAAATTTTTTCTACGAATCAGAGATTATAAGGTCGGAGACTTGGTTACACTAGTTAATTAAAACTAACCCCTTTCGGTACCTTAATTCCATGGATATCCTAATTTTGGCAACTCAAGCTTGGTTTACTCCTAAGGCTTTAGTGAGGTGTTCTCTTCTTGTATTTTCACTTTTTAAATTAAATGCATTAATGGTAATAGGTGCATGGATAAGCAAACATGAATATGCAAATATAGATGAGCGAACATATACGTTCGAACGCAATCATGCACTCGTGAATATGCAAGCATAGATATACAAATATGACGTGCAAACGTGAACATATGTTACATGCGAATGTGGACAGGCAAATACAACATACGAACGTGAACATGCGGATGCGACATACGATTGCAGACATGCAGGCACGGCATACATACGTAGACATACGTATGTAGGTATACGAATACAGACAGACGGTTACAAAAGCATACGAATAAGCCATGCGGATTCGAAGACGTACGAATACGACGTGCGGACGCGACATACGTACATGGACGTGCAAACGCGACATGCGTATATGGACATGTGTATGTAACATGTGTATGCAAATCATACATACGTAGACATGCGTAGACGACGCACGAATAATTATCAAAAATAGGATTGACTAGTTGAAATGGCCCGTTTCCTAATTTTTGGGATCTTTCTGAATTTTCTGAAGTTTTTCAAGACAATTTGCCTATGAGGGGTCAATCCTCATTTTTGAAAAGATCAGGAAGGGAGTCATCAAAAATAGGATTGGCCAGTCAAAATGGTCCGTTTCCTAATTTTTGAGATTTTTCTGAGTCTTTTGAATTTTTTCAAGACAATTTACCTATGAGGGGTAGAATCGTCATTTTAAAAGGATCAGGAGAGGAAATCAACAAATAAAATTGGCCAGTCGAAATGACCCGTTTCCTAGTTTTTGAGATTTTTTATGAATTTCCTAGAATTTTTCACGATAAATTGCCTATGGGGGAAAAATCCTCATTTTAAAAGGATCAGAAAGGGAAATCGACAAAAATAGGATTGGCTAGTCGAAATGGCCCGTTTCCTAATTTTGGGATTTTTCTGAATTTCCTGAAATTTTTCAAGGCATTTACCTATGATGAGCAAAATCATCATTTTTGAAAGATTAGGAAGGGAAGTTATCAAAAATAGGATTGGCCAGCCAAAATGGCCCGTTTCCTAGTTTTTGGGAATTTTCTTTTGAAATTTTTTTCTTTTACATGAATATGCAAGAATCAATGACAATACGAATACACATGGGGCATGGCAAAGTATGCGTGAGCTAATACTATATGAAATGCACATGAATGACTTTTTTTGATATTTTCGAATTAAAATAAGACCGATGATGCAAAATATTCTGAATATAAATACAATATTAGAAAATGCGATATAACAGAAGTATATGAAAATAAGCATTAAATTCCCTGAAGCTGAAAGAGAGAGTGAGTTAACGACTTCTGTGTAGTGGTATGACCTCCAGCACGTAGCCCAGCTTACTCATTCTAGGGTTCGATAACATGAAAATTAAACTGTCGAAAGTAGAGTACGGAAAGCAGTAAATAAAGAACCTCCAGCATGATGGCTCGGCCTACCCATTTTGGGGTTAATGGTATAGAAATTAAACTATAGAAAATAAAGACAGTAAATAAAGGACCTCCAATGGGTGGCTCAGCCTTGGCTCGGCCTACCCTTTTGGGTTTGATGGTGCAGAAATTAAATTGCAGAAAGTAAAGACAATAAATAAATGACCTCTAATGGGTGGCTCTGCCTTGGCTCGGCCTACCCTTTTGGGATTTGATGGTGCAGGAATTAAACTGTAGAAAGTAAAGACAGTAAATAAAAGATCTCCAATGGGTGGCTCGACCTACCCTTTCTGGGGTTTGATGGTGCAGGAATTAAACTGCAAAAAGTAAAGACAGTAAATAAAGGACCTCCAATGGGTAGCTTGGCCTACCTTTTCTGGGGTTTGATGGTGCAGAAATCAATCTGTAGAAAGTAAAGACAATAAATAAAGGACTTCTAATGGGTAGCTTGGCCTTCCCATTTTGGGGTTGATGGTGCAAAAATTAAACTATAGAAGTAAAGACAGTAAATAAATGACTCTAACGGGTGGCTTAGCCTTCCCATTCTGGGGTTTGGATCTTTTAAAATAAAGATACAATAAATTAATTAGACAATTCAAGTCAAAGCTCGTAGAGAGATCAGTTGAGAAATTTGTGCGAGCTTAATAGCTTGTCTAGGCCAATTTTGCGCCTCCGTAGGGTTCGCCGTTGATATGAAGCTGTTGTTGCCTATCATAAAACATGGTGAAAGTCAGTATATAAAACCTTGGCTAATTTACATAAAAACCAGAGAATAAAAAGAACAATTAGCTTCAATTATTGCAAGAAATTTTTGGGGATTGGAAACGTGTGACATTTGTGAGAGATAGTACATTTCGCATCCTTTCTCTCATTTCATCAAGAATCATTACAGTTTGTTTGTGCTACAAGATCCTCTCTCAATACCTCCATTCAGTTCATGCTTTAATATCACGTCACAAAATGCCAAAATAGCTTAATGGGGGAAAGAAAAGGAAGGGTTGCAACTGGGGTAGGGTGCAGCAAACCCACCATTGCAGCATGAGCCCCACCCATGCTAAGACCACAAACTCCAATCTCACTAATATCTTCCCCATTTTCTAACTAGTACAATTGACTGCGGTTTTCTTCATAGTACTCTTCCCTAACAGAGAAAGTCGCTCACACATAAGAGTTTTGCACCATACTGCAGCATAGGACGTCTATGTCCATAGAGGGGCTCCCAAGCTCCCTTGGCTTGAACTTCAGATTTTCCATCGCCAATGGATGAAATTCCTTCACGACTTCTTCTCCTTCCAGCTTTATCTGCCCCTGATCGATCCTCGTCACAGAGATTGCTATGTCACAGTGCTCACAAATCCCACATTGAAGAAGTAGGAAGGTAGCAGCTCTGTGATGACCTCTTATTAGACCCATCGTCAGCACTGTTTGCATCGCACTGCCTATCGACATTGCAAGTCCTTCAAAGCTTTTCAGCTTCTTTACAGTCCATTATCAGAATTAGCAGATGATTTTCTAGGAGTTTCCACAGCCAAGGGAGTCGGTATAATGGGAATTGCAGGGTATTAATAAACACCTCCATGTGAGTATATTGCAGCATAAAGTGGACCATATGGTGGCATCATAGGTTGCGGTGTCCCCACATGTAGGATGAGGACTATGAACAATAATACAGCAGAATTATAATAATGTGGAACAGCAACTCTTGGACCATAATATGCGCGCATAGCTGCCAATCAGGATACACATGAATACCCCTCTAATCCGGAGTTGCAGGTGAAACGATTTCTCAGCTTTTGATGGTTTTGACTCTTCATTGTTCCCTATTATGGAGCACGTAAATAATACAGATGATTCCTCTCTTGGCAATGACAGTATGTAATCAGCTTCTACTGCCCAGCTGGAGTCTTGCTTCCTTTCGTCGCTAAACCAGACAAGAAAAAACTTGGGAAGAACGACGATAGAATTGAATGGTTGAATTTTATAGGGACTCGAAGCTCAAAATTATCTCGATAAGAGAGAGAGCTTGGGGAGACCAAACCAGAGTCAAGCCCGTTGGTTCATATTACTTGGGCCATGAATTCCCAAACTCAGCAAGCTAAACTGAAGTCCAATAGCCAAAAACAGGGACCCTGAAGTTAAGAGCTGTGAATTGTCTATTTTCCATTTCTAACATACACACGAAATAGCGCGATTACCGACAGTCTTTGACAGAGAACATGTAGATCCGTCTGTCACCAGTGTATATGAATCAATAGAGTTATTAAGTTGGCATGCCATATTAGAGCAATTGGATGTTGACATCGAACTTTGGAAGATGGATGCTTTCAATGTGAAGAATTGTCAGACCACTTCCAGTTCAAAACCATCAGAGGAACTACCATTCCTCCTTTAAGGCCAGTAGCCATCGCTGGTGCTATTATATAGATGATGCATGAGATTCACTTCCTTAAGTGATACTAGAGCTGCCTAAGTGTCCACCCTTATCCCCGCAGAGGCCTCCGGATAATTCCACGAATGGGTCTTTTCAAAGAAGCTAAAACACTTCCTTTTCTTGGGACAACTACTCAATCTTTAGGACATATTCCATTTTGCGGCTTCTCTTTCACGGAAGTGACAACCCGGACTGTTGAACGTCTCATTGAACACCGCCAGTGAAGCTCGAAGCAGAGTTACCAAAGAAGCAGCGAGGACGGAGAAGGAAAGCACGGAGACGATGGCCTCTCTATGGCGGCCATCTCGGGAAAACAGCTAGGTTCTCTAACTTCGTAGTTGACTCCCATAAGCAAGCAACGCAGCACATGCAATCTCAAGCTGACTCTTGAGGAAAGTGTGGCTGTCATTTGGATTGGCGGTACCTTCGGCGGCGGGATGAAGAAGAGGAAGAGGGATCGAGCCGAAGCCTGTGCGGACATTTCACTCTCAAGGCTCTTCACTTGCCACCCCATTTAGCGAAGGAAACATGGGTTACGAGGGAAGCGCAATGGGCTAAAGGGCCCGTCAGATCTCCAAGAGAGACCTAAAATGGAAGATGCCCTCTCCATCTTAAAGTAGTGGAGATGGCTCTCTCGTGTACATTGATTCTGTGGTGGATGAAGATGGTGGGTGAAATGTGCCACGATGGAGAGATGATAGCTGGTAAACAATGGTGTAGTGATGGACATGAGAAGAAGCATCAAGGAAGAGGGAAGAAGCCAGAAAATCCCGCTCAAGCTCTCTCCCTTTGTCAAGTTCTTTAGACACACTTCAAGGAAGCCAATCTAGGAGAGATGAAGAGCACACTACCAAGTGGAGCTCCATGCTCCATTGGACCTAAAACGAGAGAGCAAACATCGAGCAGAAACTCATTTCCCCTCTCCTCTACCCTTGGATTCTGCCCTACTGGATAATGAATGGCCTCTACCTTCTTGCTTTAGTGCTCCTCCCCTTTTCTTTTTGACAGTCATTCCCCATCTACTTTTTTTCTCCCCCTCCTTTCGGTGTCCAGAGCCCCCTTCATTGTGGATGCCTTTTTCTATTTGTCTTGATAACCACTCCATGTACCGAGAGACTTTTTCCCTCCACATTCTGGTCGTGTCTCTATGATGATCATCATGGTCTCTTCCACTAAACTTTCCTTTAATTGCTGTCGCATTCGTTGTAGTGCTCTGACGATTCATCCTATCAAAGATCGTGATTGCCTTTCAGACCTTTCTTCTTCATTAGCCTATCAATGTATGCATTCTACACAGCTGCACTTGGAGGAAGGCCATATTTTCTCATCTCGCAAAGACAGCTTCGGCTTTCTCTAGCAAGCACGTGTACAATAGGTCTCTCAAATGAAGTTGAACAGTTTGGCTTTCTCCAGCTCCTATGCAGTAGCCACTCACCCATTAGAATTATAGGGTGCCATTTCTTATTCAAACGAAGTTGAACAGCCATATTTATGATATCATCCAAATGGCAAGAGTTGTAGGGAGCGTATCAAGACAAGCATCAACCTTGTTAGCATCATTTTCCTCCATAACGAAACTCAGAATTTTTTGTGCACTGGATTCAGAAACTGGAATATCCCATCCACAAAACTAGAGCCATACTTCCAACCTTGGCCTCTCAAAGACCCGCCCCTTTTCCTGGAGAACTTTTCTTGATTGAATCTTCTCGATTTGCACCCTTGTCCAGCCAGCCGAGATAAAAGATGATGCATTTAGAGCCAAAAGTTCTTGCCTGACTTTCATAAGTTCGTAAGCTTCGTACAAAAGAAACAATTTGAAATGCTATAAACCTGCATCAAGAACTTGAGAATGCATCGCCATGCCGTCTTGAAGGGGAATCTCTAGCTGAGCAATATCTGAAAATATACGTCCACCATTCAAACCAACATACAGTACTTGGCTAGATATCTAGCATCTGTGTTAATGGGAATAACATTTGTTCTCTTCTTAGCAAGAGAACAAATGTTATTCCCATTAAAAAAGATGCTAGATATCTAGCCAAGTACTGTATGTTGGTTGGAATGGTGGACGTTATATTTTCAGATATTGCCTCAGCTAGAGATTCCCCTCAAGACGGCATGGGCGATGCATCTCAAGTTCTTGATGCAGGGTTTATAGCATTTCAATTGTTTCTTTTGTACGAAGCTTACGAACTTATGAAAGTCAGGCAAGAACTTTGGCTCTAAATGCATCATCTTTTATCTCGGCTGGCTGGACAAAGGGTGGCAAATCGAGAAGATTCAATCAGAAAAGTCTCCAGGAAAAGGGGGCGGGTCTTTGAGAGGCCAAGGTTGGGAAGTATGGCTCTAGTTTGTGGATGGGATATTCCCAGTTCTGAATCCAAGTGCACAAAAATTCTGAGTTCGTTATGGAGGAAAATGATGCTAACAAGGTTGATGCTTGTCTTGATACGCTCCTACAACTCTTGCCATTTGGAATGATATCATAAAATATGGCTGTTCAACTCGTTTGAATAAGAAATGGCACCTATAATTCTAATGGGTGAGTGGCTACTGCATAGGAGCTGAGGGGAAAGCCAAAACTGTTCAACTTCATTTGAGAGACCTATTGACACGTGGCTTGCTAGAGAAAAAGCGAAGCTGTCTCTTTGCGAGATGAGAAAATATGGCCTTCTCTCAGGCAGCTGTGTAGAATGCATACATTGATAGGCTAATGAAGGAAGAAAGGTCTGGAAAGGCAATCACGATCTTTGATAGGATGAATCGTCAGAGCACTACAACGAATGCGACAGCAATTAAAGGAAAGTTTAGGGAAGAGACCATGATGATTCATCATAGGCGACACGACCAGAATGTGGAGGGGAAAAAGTCTCTCGGTACATGGAGTGGTTATCAAGACAAATAGAAAAGGCATCCACAATGAAGGGGGCCTCTGGACACCGAAAGGAGGGGGAGAAAAAAAGTAGATGGGAATGACTGTCAAAAAGAAAAAAGGGGAGGAGAGCACTAAAGCAGAAAGGTAGAGGCCATTCATTATCCAAGTAGGGCAGAATCCAAGGGTAGAGGGAGGGGAAAATGAGTTTTCTGGCTCGATGTTTGCTCTCTCGTTTTAGGTCCAATGGAGCATGGAGCTCACTGGTAGTGTGCTCTTCATCTCTCCTAGATTGGCTTCTTGAACGTGTGTCTAAAGAACTTGACAAAGGGAGAGAGCTTGAGCGGGGATTTTCTGGCTTCTTCCCTCTTCCTTGATGCTTCTTCATCATCTCCATCACTACACCATTGTTACCAGCTATCATCTCTCCATCGTGGCCACATTTCACCCACCATCTTCAATCCACACAGAATCAATGTACACGAGAGAGCCATCTCCACTACTTTAAGATGGAGAGGGCATCTTCCATTTAGGTCTCTCTTGGAGATCTGACGGGGCCCTTTAGCCATTGCGCTTCCCTCGTACCCATGTTTCTTCGCTAAATGGGGTGGCAAGTGAAGAGCCTTGAGAGTGAAATGTGCCGCACAGGCTTCGGCTCGATCCCTCTCCTTCTTCTTCAATCCCGCCGCCGAAGGTACCGGCCAATCCAAATGACAGCCACACTTTCCTCAAGAGTCAGCTTGAGATTGCATGTGCTGCCGTTGCTTGCTTATGGGGAGTCAACTACGAAGTTAGAAGAACCTAGCTGTTTCCCGAGATGGCCGCCATAGGAGAGGCCATCGTCTCCGTGCTTTCCTTCTCCGTCCTCGCTGCTTCTTTGGTAACTCTGCTTCGAGCTTCCACTGCGGTGTTCAATGAGACGTTCAACAGTCGGGTTGTCACTTCCGTGAAAGAGAAGCCGCAAAATGGAATATGTCCTAAAGATTGAGTAGTTCCAAGAAAAAGGAAGTGTTTAGCTTCTTTGAAAGAACCCATTTCGTGGAATTATCGGAGCCTCCTGCGGGGATAAAGGGTGGACACTTAGCAGCTCTAGTATCACTTAAGAAGGAATCTCATGCATCATCTATGTAATAGCACCAGCGATGGCTACTAGGCCTTAAAGGAGGAATGGTAGTTCCCTGATGGTTTTGACTGGATAGGTGATCTGACATTCTTCACATTGGAAAGCATCATCTTCCAACGTTCGATGTCAACATCCAATGCTCTAATATGGCATGCCACATTAATAACTCTATTGATTCATATACACTGGTGACAGACGGATCTACATGTCTCTGTCAAAGACTGTCGTAATCGCGCTATTTCGTGTGTATGTTAGAAATGGAAAATAGACAATTCACAGCTCTTGAACTTCAGGGTCCCTGTTTTGGATATTGGACTTCAAGTTTAGCTTGCTGAGTTGGGAATTCATGGAGGCCAAGTAATATGAACCAACGGGCTGACTCTGGTTTGTCTCCCCAAGCTCTCTCTCTTTATCGAGATAATTTGAGTTCGAGTCAGTCCCTATAATTAACCATTCAAATTCTATCGTCGTTCTTCCAAAGTTTTCTTTGGTTTAGGCGACGAAAGGAAGCAAGACTCCAGCTGGGCAGTAGTAGAAGCTGATTAAACTGCATTGCAAGAGAGGACTCATCTGTATTATGTACTTGCTCATAATAGGGAACAAGAAGAGTCAAAAAACCTCAAAAGTGAGAAATCGTCTCACTGCAACTAGGTTAGGAGGGGTATTCATATGTAGTATCTGATTGGCAGCTAGGCGCGCATATTATGGTCCAAGCGTTGCGTTCCAACATATTATAATCTGCTTGTATTATCCTGTTCATAGTCCTATCCCTACATGTGGGGACCACCGGCAACCTATGATGCCACCATATGGTCCACTTATGCTGCAATATACTCACATGGAGGTGTTTATTATACATGCAATTTCCCATTATACCGACTTCCGGCTGTGGAAACTCCTAGAAAATCATCTGCTAATTCTGATTAATGGACTGGTAAAGAAGCTGAAAAGCTTTGAAGGACTGCAATGGTCCGATAGGCAGCAGTGCGGAGCAAACAGTGCTGACGATGGTCTAATAAGAGGTCATCACAGAAAATGCTACCTTCCTACTTCTTCAATGTTGGGTTTGTGAGCACGGCCTGACATAGCAATCTTCTGTGACGAGGATCGATCAGGGCAGATAAAGCGGAAGGAGAAGAAGCGTGAAGGGAAGTTCATACATTGGCGAGGAAAATCTGAAGTTCAAGCCAAGGGAGCTTGGGAGACCCCTTCTATGGCATAGACGTCTATGCTGCGTTATGTGTGCAAAACTCGTATGTTGTGAGCGACTTTCTCTTGTTAGGAAGAGTAACTATGAAGAAAACGCAGTCAATTGTACGAGTAGAAAATGGGGGAAAGATATTAGTGAGATGGAGTTGTGGTCTTTAGCATGGGTGGGGCTTCATGCTGCAATGGTGGTTTGCTGCACCCATCCCAGTTGAAACCGTCCTTTTCTTTTCCCCACATAAGCTTATTTTGCATTTGGTGAAGGGATATAAAGATGGAACTGAAGGGAGGGTATTGAGAGAGGATCTTGTAGCACAAACAACTGTAATGATTCTGATGAAATGAGAGAAGATGCGAAATGTACCTATCTCTCACAAATGTCACACGGTTTCCAATCCCAAAAATTTCTTGCAATAAATGAGCTAATTGTTCTTTTTATTCATCTGGTTTTTATGTAAATTAGCAAGGTTTTAGATACTGACTTTCACCATGTTTTATGATAGGCAACAACAGGCTTTATATCAACGGCGAACCATACGGAGGGCAAAATTGGCCTAGACAAGCTATTAAAGCTCGCACAAATTTCTCAAACTGATCTCTCTCAAGAGCTTGACTTGAATTAGGCTAATGAAATTTATTGTATCTTTATTGTTTAAAAGATCCAAACCCGAGAATGGGAAGCTAAGACACCCGTTAGAGGTCATTATTATGTCTTACTTCTATAGTTTTACATTTTTGCCACCATCAACCCCCCCCCCAATGCGGAAGGCCAAAGCTACCCATTAGAAGTCCTTATTTATTGTCCTTATTTCTACAGATTGATTTCTGCACCATCAAACCAAGAAAATGGTAGGCCAAAGCTACCCCATTGGAGAGGTACTTTATTTACGTCTTTACTTTTGCAAGTTTATTCCTGCCACCATCAAACCAGGAAAGGGTAGGTCGAGCAACCATGGAGATCTCTTTTATTTACTGTCTTTACTTTCTACAGTTAATTCCTGCACCATCAAATCCCAAAAAGGTAGGCGAGCCAAGCGAGCCACCCATGTAGAGGTCAATTACTTTATTGTCTTTACTTTCTGCAATTAATTCTGCACCATAAACCCAAAAAAGGTAGGCCGAGCAAGGCTGAGCCACCCATTGAGGTCCTTTATTTTAACTGTCTTATTTTCTATAGTTAATTTCTATACCATTAAACCCCAAAATGGGTAGGACGAGCCATCATGCTGGAGTTTTTATTTACTGCTCTCCGTACTCTACTTTCGACAGTTAATTTCATGTTATCGAACCCTTAGAAGGAGTAAGCTGGGGCTACGGCTGGAGTCATACACTACACAGAAGTCGTTAACTCACTCTCTCTTTCCAGCTTCAGGGAATTTAATGCGTATTTCATATACTGTCTGTTTATATCGCATTTCTAATATTGTATTTATATTCAGAGATATTTTGCCATCATCGGGTCTTATTTTAATTCGAAAAATATCAAAAAAAAAGTCATTCATGTGCATTTCATCTAGTATAGCCTTCACGCCATAGAGTGCCATGCCCCAGGGTATTCGTATTGTCATTGATTCTGTGGCATATTCATGTAAAAGAAAAAAAATTTCCAAAAGAAAATCCCAAAACTAGAACGGGCCATTTGGCTGGCCCAATCCTTATTTTGATAACTTCCCTTTCCTAATCTTTCAAAAATGGAATTTTGCTCATCATCAGTAAATTGCCTGGAAAAATTCAAGGAAATCAGAAAAAATCCAAAAAAAATAGGAAACGGGCCATTTCGACTAGCCAATCCTATTTTTGTCGATTCCTTTCTGATCCTTTAAAATGAGGCTTTACCCCATAGGCAATTATCGTGAAAAATTCAGGAAATTCATAAAAATCTCAAAAACTAGGAAACGGGTCATTTCGACTGGCCAATTTATTTTTGTTGATTTCCTCTCCTGGATCCTTTTAAATGACGATTCTACCCTTCATAGGTAAATGTCTTGAAAAAATCAAAAGACTAATGAAAATCTCAAAAATTAGGAAACGACCATTTGACTGGCCCAATCCTATTTTGATGATTCCCTTCCGATCTTTTCAAAAATGAGGATTGAACCCCTCCTAGGCAAATTGTCTTGAAAAACTCAGAAAATCAGAAGATCCCAAAAATTAGAAACGGGCATTAATAGTCAACCTATTTTTGATATTCTTCGGCGTCGTCCTACGCATGTCTACGATGTATGATTTGCATACACATGTTACATACACAATGTCCATTATACGCATGTCGCGTTTGCACGTCCATGTTACGTATGTCGCGTTCCGCACGCGTATTCGTACGTCTGTCGGAATCCGCATGGCTTATTCGATAGCTGTTTGTAACCGTATGTCTGTATTCTATACCTAATAAGTATGTCTAGTATGTATCGCCGTGCCTGCATGTCTGCAATCGTATGTCGCATCCGCAGTTCCCGATTCGTATGTGTATTTGCCTAGTCCACATTCGCATGTAACATATTGTTACGTGTTGCACGTCATATTGTATTATCTATGCTTGCATATCACTGAGTGCATGATTGCGCTCGAGTATATGTTCGCTCATCTATATTTGCATATTATGTTTTGCTTATCCATGCACCTATTACCATTAATGCATTTAATTTAAAAAGTGAAAATACAAGAAGAGAACAACCTCACTAAAGCCTTAGGAGTAAAACCAAGCTTGAGTTGCAAAATAGGAATATCATTGAATAAGGTTAGAAAGGGGTGTAGTTAAAACTAGTGTAACCAAAGTCCGACCTACTTATAATCTCGATCGTTAGAAAAATTTAGTTCTCCCGTAATTTACTTAGGTTCTACGGCCTACCAAAAATGATTAGTGGTGACTTCAAT